>JAVHLU010001367.1:0-31896 GCA_036785755.1 Colletotrichum ledebouriae | reverse complement strand
GGGGATTACTAGAGAGTTTAGCCTTAATATAATTAATAAAACCCGCTCCTTTATTAACTACTCTACTATATATAGAGAGTATATTATTAGTATAGCCCTTAAGAGGGCTTACTTTAATACCCCTATAAGGGACTTTATAAGGCGCGATAGTATTAGAGCTAAGTAAGTAAACTTAGTAGTAGAAGTTTAGTAGGTTGTTATATACCCTATAGAGTAGCCCTTCTTCGAGTAGGTCCTCTATATTACTAAGGTAGAAGCAGCCTAGGCAGCCTAGGCCTATTAGGGCTTAAATATCAGTAAGTATAGCTTACGCCGACTGCTTTGATATAGAGAGAGCGTTACTAACGATAGCATAGCTACTACGAAGGTATTAGCTAACCTAATCGAACAAGAGGACTAGCAAACGAAGCGGTAATAGAGGTAGTATTAGTAGCGCAGGTAGTGCGCAAGAGGAAAAGTTAATAGTTTTATAGTCTATTGAATAATTAAAAACCACGTTATTATCGATATAAAGTTAAAGATCGTGAGGCTATAGGCATATATAAGTATAGCTATAGTTAGGAGAGGATTATATAACTAAAGGCTATATATTATTAGGAGGCGCGGAGTTAGAAGGTCTATTGCACTTAAGCAGGTAAAATCACTATGCAGTGGCCAGAGGCCACGCTTATCTATAGAGCTATTCTATCTCTTATTCCTTACTTTTAAATATAGTAATAAGTTTATCTGCGTTTATAGCGCCTTTATCTATTTAAATAGTATATATTAATAGGTAATCTTTCTATTTAACTAGATATTATACTTTTCCTCGCGCGAGGGTTTGCTTCTTAAGAATGCTTTTAATCTTAAAATACTTATATACTTTAAGCTAATAAATATTATTATCTTCCTTAATATTAACTAGGCCTTAGTAGTTATCTGAATAATTAAATAGGTTATTACTAGGGGCTAGTGCTAATATAAGTTACATAATAGATATAACTAGGTAAATATTTATATTAGGTATAATATCTAGGCGGTATACCAACTTACTAATACGTTTAAGGACCTTAAATAGAATACGCTAGTAGCTATACTTTAGGTTTAGTTATCCTAGTAGATAATATCCTAATCCTATCTTAAGGTATACCTAGTCGCCTAGCTTAAAGGTAATAAAACGATATTTTTTATTATACTATTCCTTTATATATAGCTAGGCTACTATAATTGAAATTTTTGCTTCCTCCTAGAAGATTTTATAGTTTATTTTAGGGTTAGTATTACCTAAGATATTTAACGCGGTGTTAGTGTTTTTACTATATAGGATTTAGTTTAGTAAATAACTAATAATTTATAAGTAGGCGTTATTAAAGTTATATTAAAAGCTTAGTAGTAATATTACCTAGTTATAATAAACGAGGTTAAGAAAGTAATAAATAGCTAGTTCGATAGTTTGATTTTTATATTCTAAAATACTATCGGTTTATAGATAATATGCTATTAAGAATCTTAATTTAGTATATAATTCGGCCTATAGTATAGTTTAAAACTTTAAAAGAAAATTTTAGTTATAACTAGATATAATAGCTTTTAGTATTCCCTAGTTGCTATACTAGAGGTTATAAAGAAGGAGGCGTCCCTAGATCTTAGTAGTATATATTAAGTAACCTAGGATAAGAAGAGGTACTTTAGAGAACTTATTAGTTATAGCAAGTACTATATTAAGAAGTAGGAAGTTCTCTACTTTATAGCCTAAATACTATGAAGGTATTTCAGGAAGTCTAACGATAAAGTCTATAGTAATTATATAGAAGGGAATAGCTAGTATTAATATTACCTATATCGCGCTAAGTAGTAGTGAACGTTCTATATTTATAGTTCCGCATTATAGGTAGTTAGCTATATAATTATTAACGTATCGTTTAAGATATAGTATATAAAAGTATTTTTTAATAGCTCTCTATGTCCGTTCATTACTAAAGTAATAGTAGTTATTATAAGCTTCTTTAATAAGAGGCGTTACTAACTCTTTTAGGATATAGAGCCTTCGTTTATTAGTATAGGGGTTAATATAGTAAAGAAGACTATTATATATGACGAAGTTAAAGTCTATATTATCTACCCTTTTATAGAGTATCTTAGCCTCTAGCCACTACATAGTGATTTTACCTGCTTAAGTGTAACAGACCTTCTAACTCCGCGCCTCCTAATAATATATAGCCTTTGGTCACGTGATCCTCTCCTAACCACAGCTGCACTTATATATACCTATAGCCTCACGATCTTTAACTTTATATTAATAATACTATGGTTTTTAATTATTTAATAGACTACGAAACTATCGACTTTTCCTCTCGCGCACTACCTGCGCTACTATTAAATACCGCCTCTATTACCGCTTTATCTACTAGTAGCTATGCTATCGTTAGTAACGCTCTCTCTATATTAAAGCAGTTAGTATAAGCTATACTTACTAATATTTACCTAGGCCGCCTAGGCTACCTCTACCTTAGTAATATAGAGGACCTGCTTAAAGAAGGCCTACTCTATAGGGTATATAACAACCTACTAAACTTCTACTACTAAGTCTACTTACTTAGCTCTAATACTATCGCGCCTTATAGAGTCCCTTATAGGGGTATTAAGGTAAGCCCTTTTAAGGGCTATATTAATAAAACGCGCTCTATATATAGTAGAGTAGTTAATAAAGGAGCGGGTTTTATTAATTATATTAAAGCTAAGGGTTAGGGTTATACGTACCCTACTAGATAGCCTCACGATCTTTAACTTCATATTGATAATAACGTAGTTTTTAATTATTTAATAGACTATAGAACTATCGACTTTTCCTCTTATATACTACCTACGCTGCTATTAAATACCGCCTCTATTACTACTTTATCTACTAGAAGTCGTTACTATCTTTACTATACTATCGTTAGTAACGCTCTCTCCATATTAAAGCAGTTAGCGCAAGCTATACTTACTAACATTTAAGCCCTAATAGGCGTAGGCTACCTAGGCTACCTCTGCCTTAGTAATACGGAGGACCTGCTTTAAGAAGGGCTACGCTATAAGGTATATAACGACCCGCTAAACTTCTGCTACTAAGTTTACTTATTTAGCTCTAATATTATTATACCTTATAGAATCTATTATAGGGGTATTAAAGTAAGACCTCTTAAGGGCTATATTAATAATATACTCTCTATATATAGCGGAGTAGTTAATAAAGGAGCAGGTTTTATTAATTATATTAAGGCTAAACTCTCTAGCGATCCCCTCTATATTATTTATATTAAAAGGTATACCTTACTTAGGCTTAGCGTATTTATTTATAGGGTCTAGTGCTAATATAGTTAAGGGATAAGGATAAGGATAAGGGAGAGGTATAAGGCCCTACTTATAGAGCTTCTTATACTTCTAGCTATAAGAACCTCTTAGGAAAGACCTCTCTAGTTAAGGAGTTACCTCTTATATAATAGCGTTTACCTTTAGTACCTTACTAGAAGGTCGACCTTTTAGGTTAAGGAGTTATCTTATATAGTAGCTTTTATAGCACCTTGCTAGAAGGTTTAGCAAGGGTATTACTACGAGAGCCTTAGTAGCCCGTTCGGCTCCGATATAATTAGCCCTAGTATAGCGCGCATCCGACTTTATACGAGGGTTTACTTATAAGTAGTAGGAATATATAGGGTTCCTATATTATTTATCTTAACTAATAGAGGGTATAGGTTAAAATACATATATAGTGTTTCCTAAATTATGCCTGCGAACTAGGTGAATTTATTATAGTCTTTTTGCGAAGGGGCTGCGGCGTAATTCCGAGCTTAATACTTTCTCTCTTATATATATAAATTATATCTTCTTATTATAGCTAACTATAACTTCCTTATCTTAAGCGTTAAAAAAACTAATTAGCCTCGCCCTTATTATCTCCTATCTATAGTAACCCTTTAGATCCTTAGTCCTAATATCCCTATACTAAAAATAAAGAAAAATAATATACCTCTTTTTATTTAATATTCTAATAACTAACCTTAAGTATTCCTTCCCTTCTTTTTAATATCCCTATACCCTCTAGCTAATAATTATAATTCTTAGGTAGCTATAAGCCTTATTTAGCTTCGACTCGATATCCCTAGTAATAAATACTTAGAGGTAGCCTTTATATTATAGATATTCTCTAATAAGACTACTAAGGTAATAAGGCTAGCTTTCTAGAAGGCTTATCTTAGTAAATAGGACTTTAAATAAATATTTAAGGTAACTAAGGGGTCTAGAGAATTCCGCTATTAAATCTTTATCTATACCTCTACTATTTTCCTTACTAGCTCGTAGGAGATAAAGGTCTTTTAGCGCGTAGTAGCTATATATAGCTTATTTATTTAATCCTAAGGTAGTTATAATATAATACCCTATACTTATTATAAAGAGCAGGCCTATACTACTAAGTACCCTATATTAGGTATTTATATCTATAAACTATACTTTAAGTATATCTCTATACTAAGTACTCCTTATACTAACTACTTCTTCTATAAAACTTAAGAGAGTTACTTATATAATAATCTAAGTATCTATAAGCGCTATAGGTATAGAATTAAGTATAATAATAAGGTAAGGAGGAGTAGAGAATTTAATAGTATTAAGGAGATCCTATAGTCCTAAATTCTAGTAAACGCTATAGTTATAGCTATAGCTAAGTTTAACTTCTTACTTCTTTATAATAAATACTATTAATAGGCCTAGGAATATTATCCTAAACCTAGGTTTATATACTCTTATTACCCTTTCATAAGAGAGCTACCTCTAGAGTTCGACCTTATAGAAATCGCAGACTACTTAGGGCTTCGTATTATAAATTAAGGTAGGAAAACAGGGTTTTAGATATATTTATATAGTATATAGGGGGGGGGGGGGGGTAAAAAGGAAAAGAGAATATAAAGCTAGTTAGGTTTTAATAAGAAATTAAGGCGAATATTATATAAGTAGGTCTATAAAGCTAAAGTTAGAGCGTATCTAGGTATATATATTAATATAATCGTTTCTATAAGTATACTTCTCTTTCTCTTTAGTAGAAGGTAATATAATATTAGTAATAATCTTTTCTAGGAAAAAGGAGGGGGGTAAGAAAAGTCTATTAATATCCTTACTAGGGGCTAGTAATTATAATTTTAATACCCTCTCTCCCTTTCTCTTCTTCTCTCTTATCTTTAAGTTATTAATCTTATATTTATTTAATAAGGAGGGGTAACTTTAGTATTATTACTAGGAGGTTAAGGATCTTATACTTTCCTAGGCTTAATTACCCTATTATAACTACTAATAAATATTAAAGTTATCTAGGCTATTATTATATTAAATAATAATAAGAGGCGTACTTTAAATAAGTAGGGAGTTACTAATACTATCTCTTACCCTTATCCCTAAAGTTTAGGAATATTATCCCTAGAATCTTAAACTTTAAAACTAAGAAATAAAAAGAAGGGAAAATTAGAATAGGTCTATAAATTATTAATTAAAATAAGTTTTAATAAATCAAACCTTATATATCCTATAGATCCTCTATCTTAATATACTCTTTTTCTTTCTCCTTTATTATTTTAGGAATCTTAATAATTAGTTATTATCTAGCTTTTAAAGCCTTAATTACTTTCTTTAAATCCTTTAAATACTACTTTAATTATATTACTAAATATAATAAATCCTCCTTTTCCTCTTAATTACTTTCCCTAGGTATTATAGGTTCCTCCTCCTCTTCCTTAGGTATATAATTATTATATACTTTATTCCCTAGCGCTAGGAAGACTTTTGCTAAGTTTTTTCCTAAATTAGATCTATAAATATCTAAATTACTTAGTTCCTAATACCCTTTAGGAGCTTAAATAAATTTATAAAGTCGATTTCTACTAAATATCTTTCTAGTAACCTTATTACCTACTAATATTACTAATTAATATAATAGAGCTTTTAGAGCTTATAAAAAAATATAGAAGGGGCCTTACTATTAGTAGTTAAGCTTTTTAATAAACGACTTATTAATAGAGCCCTTAACGTTAAACGCTAGTACTAAATCACTTACCTCTAGCCTCTCCTTCCTTATAATCCTCTTATATTAACTATTATACTATTCCGCAGTCTTCCTATATTAACTATTAATTATTTTTTAGCTTATTTTCTATCTTTATTAAGTTATAGGAAGGCTTATAGACGTATTTAAACCTCCTCTTCCTTTATTATTACTAAATCCTAATTAAGAACCCCCTAGGTCGGCGTTAGGGTCTTAATAAAAGTAATAGGCTTAAACCTATATAGTAAGTAGAAAGGGCTAAAGCTAGTCGAAGTATAAACGCTTAATCGGTCTATAAATAGGGTAGTAGGAAGGTATAGCTAAGGGTTAATATCTCTCTATCCTCTAGTCTATATTAATAATATATAAGTACTTAGCTAATAACTAGTCTTAACTATACTATTAGCCCTTAGGTTATAAGTAGATATTACTTTCCTCTTTATATTATATTTCTTATTAAATTTAATAATAGTATCCTTATTCTCTAGTCCTCTATTAATAATAAGTTCGCTATATAATCCGTAGTAGTAAATAATCTCTTCCTAGATAAACTTAGTAATCTTAGCTAAAGTCGCTCTCTTAAGCTAGTAAGCTTTAGGCTATCCTATTAGTAGATCCCTTACCTTAATAAGATACTACTTACTTACTCTCTATATATCTAATAATAACCTAGTAAAGGGTAGTCCCTTTAGAGAGCTATAGGTCCTTATATTATCTATATATTAAGCTCTCCTCTTTTAGTAACTATAGTAACTTGTTAAGGATTTACTAATCTCTATATATATACTAGCCTAGATATAGCGATTAGAGAGTCTTCTAGCTATAGCTTACTTACCTTAGTAATTACTCTCTTTATAGGCCTTTATATTAGTTTCTTCCGCTACTTAGGATTATTAATAACTTATCGTAGTATTAGCTTATAATTTGTTAGTCTAATAAAAAGCAAGTAGTTATAAATATAATAATCTAACGCTCTAGTCTTAAAGTTATAATACCTTACTAGTTAAATTCCTAGAGAGTATCTCTATATTATTAAATAGTAAGCGATTTATTAAGAGCGTACTAAATAGGTCTATAAATTATTAAGAAGTATATCTAGGATATTTATTATATTACTAATAACCTCTATATTTCCTACTAGGACCTCCTCTATATATTACTTATTACTATAATATTAAGCTTAATTAAAGAAGGAACTAGCTTCTATATCTATAAAGAAGATCTATAAATCGATCTAAGAGTTAATCTCCCCCTTAGCCTCCTTATTAATAGTATTAGAAGGTCTCTAGTATTTTTATAATAAGCTATCCGCTATTATATTCTAAATACTAGAAATATATTATACTTTAAAGTTAAATATTTAAATCTATATAATCTAGCGAATAATAAGAGCTCCTAGGAGGTCTATAGCTACTCTATTAAGTTATATAACTAATCTCTAAGCGTCTTTCTCTACGATGGAGTATTATTTATATAAATAATTATATACCCTCTTTAAAGCCTTTAGAATATTATATAATTCCTTCTTCTTAGCGTTATATAATAGCTCTAGTCCTAACTAATTATTACTCTTAAAGCGAGAGACTATACGCTAGTTATTAATAAATTATCCTAGGACTCTACCCTATCCTATATTACTAATATTAATTATAAAATAGATATCTCCTTTTTTAAAGCTATAGTTTATAGCGACGAGGATTAGGGCCCTTATAAGTATTACCTTTAAAGTATCTATAGCTATTTATTACTTCTCCTCCTAGCTAAATAAGGTATCTTTCTTAAGTAAGTTAGTAAGTAGCTTTATAATAGTAGAGTAGTCCTTTACCTAGGATCTATAGAACGTTATAATCCTAAGGAAAGCCCTTAACCCTATTAAACTAGTATAAGTAGCCTATTTATAGATCTTAACTATCTTCGCTTCCTCTAAACGACGCTTATTAGTATTATAAATATAGCTAATAATTATTACTACTTCCTAGGCCTACTATAACTTAACTACTACTATTATATACTCCGCTAGCTCTAAATTAACTAGGACCTAATTAATATTCTATAAGTATTCTAAAATAAATCTATAAATCCCTAGATAAGACTCGATCCCTTCTTTATTATATCGCGAAGTTAGTCCTTTAATAGTAATATTATTAAAGAAGGCTTTATAGTAGCTAGGGATAAGGTCGTATAGGATTCTAATTATAACCTATATAGACTAAGCGACTAAGTTTATTACTCCTTAAGGTAATATATATATCCGTAGTAATCTAATAAGTAATACGAATATTATTAAATCTCTACTTATAGGGTCTAACGGGACTTGGTTATATCCTAAGAAGAAGTCTAGTAGTAATAATAGTTAATATATAGCGAAGTCTTCTAAAAGATTATCTACTAAAGGGGGTAGTGCTACGTCTTATATTATAACTATATTTATCTTAGTTACTAAGTTAATAAGCCTTATCTTACTATCTTTCTTTTACACGAGGATAAATAGATTATAGTAAGCTGTATAACTTTACTTAAGGATTCCCTTCTTTAGTCTATCCTTTAGAATTATAATAATATCCTACTCTAGTCCTTTTAATATTAGGATTCCTTTTACTTACTATACCTTATATATTACTATTTAAATTATTTATAGAGGCATAATAGAAAGGTATATAGAGCTATAATACTTAAATTCCTAGGCTAAAGCCTTCTCTCTCGTAATAAGAATAGCTAAAAGGAGCTTCTTTCCTTTAGGCTATAGATAATTAATAGTCTTAAGGATAGCTTCTTATTGAGCTTGGAATTACGCCGCAGCCACTTCGCAAAAAGACTATAATAAATTCACCTAGTTCGCAGGCATAATTCGGGAAATACTATATAGGTATTTTAACCTATACCCTCTACTAGTTAAGGAAAATAATATAGGAACCCTATACGTTCCTACTACTTGCAAGTAAACCCTCTAAATATTATAGAGTCGGACGCGCGCTATACTAGGGCTAATTATATCGGAGCCGAACGGGCTACTAAGGCTCTCGTGGTAACGCCCTCGCTAAACCTTCTAGTAAGGCGCTACGAAAGCTACTATATAAGATAACTCCTTAACCTAAAAGGTCAACCTTCGAGCAAGGTATTAAAGGTAAAAGCTACTATACGAGATAACTCCTTAACCTAAAAGGTTAACCTTCTAGCAAGGTATTATAAATACTACTATACGAGAGGTAACTCCTTAACTAAAGAGGTCTTTCCTAAGAGGTTCTTATAGCTAGAAGTATAAGAAGCTCTGCTACGAGCAGGGCCTTATACCTCTCCCTCTTCCTTATCTAATCTATAATAAATCCTTAATTATATTAGCACTAGACCCTATATATAAAAACGCTAAGCCCGCGCGAGGCACGCCCTTTAACGCTAATAACGCGCGAGAGCTCGCTAGAGAGTTTAGTATCGATATAATTAATAAAACCCGCTCCTTCTTTAACTACTCTATTATATATAGAGAGCGCATCGTCAGCATAGCCCTTAAGAGGGCTCTTATTATCCGAACTAGTATAGAAGTCTGTCCTTAGCTTCCTTCTAGGTCTTAGCTTTACTAATATAAGATGTTACTATATCCTAATAGTCGCTAGAGCTATATATATAGACCTTATTCTTTATATCTTTATTAGTCTTATAGCAAAGCTTTAAAAGGCTCTTATAATTAATAATAAAATCGGAGATATTAATACTAATAAACTTAGGCGCTCTAGTTAAATAGGGAGTTATTACTATAATAATAAGACGTCTTATAAGGAGATTAGTAGGAGCTATAATATCCTAATTAATATAACTTCCTTTAGGGGAATATAAAGTACTTAAGGGTATTACTCCTATCCTAGAAGTAGGATTTATAAACCTATCGATATTATTATTAGAGGCTAGCTACCCTATAGCACGTGGTTATATCTCGCTAAACGAAGCTCTTATAAATCTCTCTTTAAGCTATTTCCCCTTATTAGAAGAGGATCTAGTATCTAAGTTAGCTAAGGAAGAAGAAAATATAATACTTATAGGTCTATAAATATCGAAGTTAATATTATATAGTTAAAGTAATAGAGTATTATAGTTAATAAAGTAAAGTTGTTATTATAATATCTTCTAAATAGAAAGATAAAGTAAGTAATTATAACTTTCTTTAAATAAAACGAAAAAGGAAATAATATAAACTAAATAATTAAATAAATATAAGAAAGGTCTAGCGACCTTTATCTTATTACTCTAAGCTATTATAGATCTATTTTAAGTCTTATTACTTAATATAGAAGGGTCTTCCTAATAACGCTCTTATCTTAGAAGAATTCGCAGCTTCTCTATATTAATATCTCTCTAAAGTTAGTATATCGCTCTTAGCACTTAGGGCTATAATAGTAAGGGGTTCGTTAGTCTCTAGTTACTAATCTAGTTAATCTTACTATACTTATTAGCTTAGTAAGACTACTAATCTCTATATTAGTATTATATATAGCTATCTTAGCTATATTAGCTATAACTCGCTAGTTAAATAATAGTAGTTATAATAATATATAAGGGGGTAAGGAAAGGAATATACTCGCTAGAACCTACTAATAGTATAAAAAAAAGGAGAAAGGGAGGATTTTAAGGTCTACGTTATTCCTACCTTAATTCTATAAGAAAGCATAGCTATTACTATTCCCTTAGAACTAAGGTAGGTCTATAAATATCTTCCTCTCTTCAAACTGCGTTTTTATTATTATTTATATTGTTATTATTTATTACTTGTAAATTCCTTAAGTTATTATCGCATTCGAAGTAGATTAATTATATTTATATATATTAATAGCGGGGACGTATATATATAGCGAAGGCACCTAACTCTCTAAGAAGCCTATAAAGGCTATTAAAAAGACCAAAAGAATCTACCTCTAAGCACTATTAGAAAAGGCTAGAACTAATAGGAACTAGAAAGATAATAAATAATATAGCTCTACTTATAAATAGGTAAGGATATTAAGAATAATTCGTAGATCTAATTAAAAGATATTATCTAAATCGGGCGCGGATTTGCTAAGAAAATACTAGAAAACGAGGTATTAGGTTATTAAGGTATTAATTGTAATAATATCTATATTCTCTTCTTATCTACTACGCTCCTCTCTTCTACGCTCTACTCCATAGTCCTCCTGCAACGGGTCCGTGCGCTAAGGGAGTTTTCTAAAAATTGCGTAGCCAAGTCTATCTTATCCTATCCCAATATATAGTAGTATAAACGTATAACTATATATTACTATAGCTTAATAGGACTAATAAGCGTTATATTTAGCTAAGGGGATAGAAAGGTCTAATGCGAGAAGATACCCTCGAAGTCGGCGTATAGCTTAGCGTTATAAAGGCAGGTTTCGCATAAGTAGATTCTAGGATCCTTAAGGAGCGAATTTTAGAAGGACTTAATATTAAAAATAGGGTACTTATCCTTACATCTAGGGATATAACCTAGAGGGTATTCGTAGTGAGCGGGTTAAGTAACTAGGTTAATATACTCGGGATCGTCTTCCTATTGCTCTTAGTTATCCTCGTTATTAGTACTAAGAACTAAGTCTTCTTTATATAAGTCTAAATTCTCGCTAGCCTTAATATACTAGATATAGTTAAAGTCGCCCTTATCTAATAAAGTATATACTTCCTCTTCGGCTTACTTATAACTAGTACCCTTAGTTATATAGGCTAAAGGGTAACTAGGTAGTTAAGGATATTAAATATATTAACTAGGCTATTTGCATTAGTATTCAGGCCTTTATTATTAGTTAAACTAAATTTCCTTATAAGTAGATAATAAGGGTTTAGTAGTTATATTAGTAGCTTGCTTTATAGGTCTTAATAATAATAGGCTAGATATAGTCTCTTTTAGGTTTATATAGTAGAAGTAACGAGTAGCTATAGTATAGCTTACCTTCGAGGTCTCTTTTAGTAATAATCGCGTTACTAAGGTTCCTATATAGGTTGCGTTAATAGATAGTTAGACTAATACTCGCTAGGATCCTTTAGTAACTATTTAATACTAGCTAGGGACTATCTTCTATAGGCTTGCGATAAACTTATCGCAGTTTATATTACTAGTTAGCCGAGGAATACTAATAACTAGTTCTATATCTATTTTATTATAGGTAATAGTTAATACCTTAGATTTGCTCTCTTTAGTATCCTTATATAGTTAAGTAACCTTAGTTATCTAGTATTAAATATTATATCGATTATATATATTATATAGAGTATACCTCTCCTTAGTTAAGTATGCTTTAGTAATTTTATATAGTAAATAAAAACGTTTAAGTAATAACTCTTTCTAATAGTCTAACTTATAGTTAGGGTCCTTAAGTTCCGCCTTCTTATTAAGTATTAAATTAGTATAGTACTAGTCCGAGGTATACCTTAGTAAGGTTTAATATAAGTTAAGGGTAGCTATAGCTAGGTTCCTATTATCTAACTCGACGTAGCTATTAGTAGTATTAATAAAATAATAGATATTTTAGTAAATAGTCCTTAAACTACTATTAATATATATATCTTTAACTTTGTTATTATATAGAGGCGGATTAAATAACCTAATTATATTAGTCTTAAATCGAGGAGTACTACGCCTAGGTTTTATAACTAATACTCTAGCTATTGCCCGTGCTACCCCTTCCTTATCTATAGAGAGAAAGAATATAGGAAAGCTATAGCTAACTAAGAACCTATCGGAGTTTAATAACGGTTTAATAATATCTCTTAGCCTAGCTAGTAGTTAAGGGCGTTCGTCGCCTTAGCTATTACTACTACTATAGCTAGGGCTACCTCCTCTACTATTTTAGCCCTTAGGGTTACTATTATCGCTTCTATTACTAGGATCTCTAAGTAGTATAGGTAGTAGTAGTAGTAAAGGAGTATCCTCTATATATTTAATATCCTAATTATATCCTTTACCTTTATTAAGGTTTAATAGACTAGCTTCTAGTTCCTAGGCGCTTATCTTACTATATTAATTACCCTAGCTATAAGTACTAGGGTAACTTTATAAGTTACTTAGCTTAGGTATAAGAGGGCTACTTATTCCTTTTCCTTAGGTTAGGAATAAAGCACTTAATATATCTTTACTTTCTTTAAATAATATATAGAAAGTATTTAAGCTTAGCTCTAGCGTTAATATAGTAATTATATCCTTTAATATAAGTTAAAGAAGTAGGAGTTATAAACTATTTATAAAGCTTCATTTAAACTTATAATATTCCTCTAGAGTTAATAGGAGTACTAAGAAAGCTTTAGGGATTATTATTATATTAAGTTTAGATATAGGTTTTAGGATATCTAGCTTATTTATAGCTTTAGCTCTTAGGGTCTTATAGCCTCCCCTCTCTTTATCCTCCTTAAAGGGGAGCGTTAGGTCTAGAGTCTAGCCCTATTTAATCTCTATTTTAATATATTAATTATAATAAGGGAGATTAAGGTAATACTACTACCTAATAGTACTAGTAAATAGTTATAGGTTAGTTATCTATACCTATAGGACCTTACCTTAAATATATTAAGCGGTCTTATATACTTCCCTAAATAGTATTAACTTTTAAATATATCTATAGCGGTTTATTAAATATTATTTAAAGTTCTTATAAGTAATAGCTATTATATTCGCTTTTATTACTAACCTAAGAAGTGTTTACTTAGTCTAGGTAAGTAGCGTATAGAACTTATCTAGGTATTACCTAAGTACTACTATAAAGTTTAAAATAGTTAAATAGTTAATAAGTTTAAGAGAGTTAGACTTAAGACCTTCTTTAACCTTATAATTAGAAGGTAGCTTATAGGGTATTATTATTAGAGGTTTATTATCTCTTTAGGACGTTCCTTAGTTAAGGAAAGCTCTAAGGTTTAATATCTCTTAGGGATATCTCCTAGTTCAGGGAAATAATAAAGGGTTAATATCTCTTATTAATATTTCCTAGTTAAGGAAAAGGGGGAGTTTAGAGGCTTTTAATAATATATAATACCTATAGGTATTAATTACTAAGATATTACTTCGCATAAACTTAATAGGGTTAGCTACCTATATAGTTAAGTACTTTCCTTAATTACGAGGGATATCCTTAGTTATAAGGGGATATAGCTAACTATTAAGGTCGTGCTACTAATTAATATAGTCCACGTAGTAAGCGAAAAATATAGGTAAAGATTCTATAAATTTCAAAGGTTTTTTCCTTAATAGCGATAAGCCCTTTAATAAGGGTTAACGCGTTTAGGTATATTTAACGCGTTAAACGCGTTGGACGCCCTTGAGCGGGATAACCGCGCTGAGCGCGTTCGGTATTAACTATATTATAATTAAACTACTCCCCGCTTTATAATATATTTATAAAGCGAGCGAGAGCAGTAAGAATAAACCTTTAGATAGGAGACCCTTAAATCTATTAGTATAGCTATACTAGGATAGTAAGGAGTGAGCTAATACTAAATAGAGGTCTAATTAGGTATATAACTAGGAGGGCTATAGCTAAACTCGTTAAAGCTAATAATTATATAATCTACTACCTAGTAACTTATAACTAGGAATAATAGAGAGTAAATCCCGCTCTAGTTACTAGTTTTTACTATAGTACTATATAGAGCGGGAGCAGGTATCTAGCTTCTTTAAGACTTTTATACCTAATTAGCAGAAGGCCTTTTTAGAAGATAGCATAAGGTACTATACGCTCTATAGCTATATTTATATTACTATTTATAGTGCGAAGCCTGCTCGCGTAACTACAATAATCTGCGAATATCTTACTACTAATAACCTTACTAAGCTACTATGCTAATAGAAAGAACTTTTAGACCTCCTATACGCGCTATAAACTCGCTTTAAAGAAGTAGCTAAGGTTAAGATAAGTAAATTATAATAAATAGATATATAGCGCGTTATTAATCGAGAGATAATAATAAAGAGACTAATCCCTTTAAAGTAGGTATTTACCTATAAATTTAATAAGGATAACGTCCTTAATTAGTATAAAGCAAGGATTTATATTTAAGGCGATTAATAAGAGAAGTCGCCCCTCGAATAGACTTATATAATAACCCTCGCTACTTAAACCTTTAGGGTAGTAATAGTAATTACTATATAATTCGACCTCGAAGTTAAATAATTCAACGTTATTAACGTATTCCTAAACGCCTCCTAGGACCTAAACGAAGACCTAATTATTTATAAGTTACTAAATAGCTTTAAGTAGCTTAGAAAGTATATTAAACTAAACTACGCGCTCTATAGGCTAAGGGATGCGCTACTACTCTAGTATAGGGAGTTCTCCTTAACTCTTTAGTATTTAAGCCTTATATCTATAAGCGAAGACCTATACCTCTTCTAGTTAACTAAGAAGAAGGTTCTTATTATCTTATATATAGATAACTTCCTTATACTATATTATAGGAACTACGAAGAAGTAGTATAGAGGGTAATTACTAGTTAAAAGGAGGTATATAAGTTAAAAGAATAAGGCTTAGTTAAGTATTATCTTAGAATTAGGGTTATCTATAACTAAGCTACGCGAAAGATATACCTTTCTTATAACTAATATATTAAATAGGTTATAAAGAAGTTTAATTTACTTAGCTTAAGAGCGCTAGTAACCCCCCTTCTAAACCTATTACCCCTAATGAGTAAAATAATAGTAATACTACTAGAAGTAAAGAGTTTCTAAGAGAAGATTAGCTCTATACTCTATACTACTATTATAATTCGACCTAATATTACTTTTATATATTCCTTGCTCTTAAGATTCCTAATAAACCCCGCTCCTTATTACTATACTACTACTAACTAGGTTATATAGTACCTATATCACACTTATTACCTCGCGATACGCTTTAGTGACTTAGGAGGTAGGCAGGTACTATTAATTATAAGCGACGCTTTATTTATAGATAATAAGGAGATATAGAAGTTATCTTAAGGGTATATAATCTTGCTCTTTAGAGAGCTAATTTAATAGAAAGCCGCTCGATAAGCTATAGTTATAATATTAATAATAGAAGCGGAGCTTCTAAGCCTTAAATATATAGCTAAGGAGACTATTACTCTTTAGAGGCTATTTAGGGATATTACTCTTAAATTTAGCGATATCTAGAAGATTTACTATAATAACTAATAGATAATTCGTCTTATAGTAGGTAATAAGGACCGGATCTTAACTACGCTATAGCATATCGAGATTTGGAATAAATAGTTATAATAAGAACACGCTCGAGGATTATTTAGCATAGTATATATACTAACGAATAATATACTAGCTAACGGTCTTATAAAGGTTCTTAATAATAAGAAATTCGAATAGTTCTATTTACTCCTTAATCTAAAAGATATATAGAGAATAATTATAATAAATCAGGGATACTCTAAATAAGTATAAGAGGGCTAGTAGCGCCTAATTTTTAATTAATTTATAGCTTACTAGCTAGGGAGCCTAAAGTCGCTCCTATGGGAGCAAAAGAATAGAATCTACCCTAAAGGGCTACCTTAAAACGCTAATTTTCTACTACCTAACCTCAGAGGATTTACTTATACTAATCTAGTAGGATATTATACGAGGGTAATAATACGTCTAGTAAATATATACTAATAAGACTATTAACTACGTAGTATACTAGAATAGCTATATTACTAGTAAGCAGACGAGGTATAGGTATACCCGCGCTAACCGCTAGGGCTCTAAATAGAACTAGGGCAGGAGATAGAGCGATAACGCTATATATACTAGAACCGCCCGTTACTATAGAAGCCCTACTTAAACCCTTACTATTACTACCCTACTCTACTATTATAATATCCTCCTTCTAAGTAGTAATAGCCTTATTTAGCATAGCTCTCTAATAAGCGAGGGTCTATAGGTCGTATTAGAAGATAGTTATAGAAACGAAGCGTATATAGAACCTTACCTTTCTAACTACTAGGTCCTTGAAAGTCTTAGCTTCGGTATATTAATAGGCTATAATAGTAATTAGGGTGCTTATCTATTAATAAGGTATCTTACCCTTATAATAGTAGTTATAGTTACCTGCTATACTAAGCGAGCACCTTCTATCTAATAAGCCTAAAAGCTCGCTTATAATATACTAAAAGTAGCGCTTACTAAATAGGGGTACTTACTCTACCTCTATACCTCTACTAGGGGGAGGAGGGCTAGGAGGGGGCTCTAAACTACCCTTATTAATACCCTCCTCCTTATCTATCTCCTTAGGGATTATAATAATAACGAGGTTAGTAATATTCTAGCGTATAGTTATAGTAATAAAGGGATTATAACTTACTAGGAGCTATCCTCTTAGACTACCTAGGAGGGTAACCCTAGGGCTTCTTAAGCTATAAACCCTTACCCTTAGAGCTACCCTCTATAGGTCGCTTCTACTTCCTTCTACTTATTATATAATATATTAGTATAGTATATATTAATAATAAGAAGGAATAATATATATATAACCTTATTATTACTCTCTAGGGGAGGAGAGCGCGCCCCTCTACCCCTAGCTTTATTCTTACCTTTAGTAGCGCGCGCCTTCTTGAGAGCTATAGCCTAACGAGTCTTCTTTTTAGGAGGTATTTATAAATATATTAGTATATTATAATAGCTTTAAGATCGTCGCGCGATATAGGCGCACGCGCGTGCGCGTAATAAGGTTATTATTAGAACTAAAGTTAGGTATATATATAGTTATTATATTATATATAAGGGAGAGTTAAGAAAGTATAAGGGTAGCTAGATTATTTTAATTAGAGTTAATATAATAGTAGCTACCCTGCCTAAGCTAATAAGGGATAATAGATTCTACTACTATTAGTAAGAGTTAGTAAATAAAGGGTATTATAATAATAATAGCGATAGTTATAAAGGTAGAAAACTATAACTCTTTACGCTTTGCCTATACCTAATATAAATAACTGTATTTTATTATCTCTTTTATAAATAGGCTCATTAATAGGTTATTTATAGATATATCGCTTTATATTTGGGTATTTTAAGGGATACTACGTAGTTAGGCGCTTTTAAGATTAGCTTGTTGGCTATAAAGAATACCTAACTTATTATTAAATATACTATATCCTAATAGCTAACGTAGTTACTATTAATATAGCTATAGAGACCCTATTTATTTAAATCCTCATTCCTATATTTATTATTATAACTTCTTAGTAAAGAGGGGTTTATATTAATATATTATATTATGCGCTCTATACCCTTCTTATACGACCTACTTAAGTAGTAGGAAAACTCTACTTATAGCTTTATATTAAAAGAGAGATCTAGCTATATTATGAGCGCTCTAAAGCTAACCTTACTAAGTACTCTCTAGTACTACGCTTAGAGTTCTAGGTTTAGCGCGGTATTTATACTAGGGATTATAACGTCGAGCGCCCCTATATTAATAAGTATATTTATAAACCTAACCTTTACTCCAAACTCCCTTACTATATCTATTAAATATATCTCTTAATTAATAACAATCTTCTAATATTCCTTATTAAAGGTAAGCTATATACTAAGGAAGTTATTAAGCACCCCGAGGTTATTAACCTCGATCTTATTACTTATGTACTTGGAAATAGCGCTAAGAGCTACTTCTAGTGTATATACTAGGATATTATGAATATATATAGCTATTATAATATTAACAGTCTTATTATAGTAAGACGCGTTATTTAAATATAGTAGTGCGAACCCTCCTTATTAGAGAATCTCTTATAGCTTTTTCTATTACTACCTCCCGCCTTGTTATAACTTATATAAAGCCCTATAAAGTCTAATAACCTCTTCTTAATCTACTTTATACTTATATAAAGCTACTAACTTAGTATGTTATAAGTTTATAAAGAACTCCTTAATTAATAGGAAAGGTATTATATATACTACCTCCTCTAGCTCTCTATTTAAGTATATACTAATAAAGTCTCATTATTATATAGGGTACCCCTTCGTATATATATAGACTAATACGATTTGCTATAACGCTATTTATAATATCGAGGTATATATTTAGGAAAGCTCACGCCTAGAGACTTATAGGAAGCCCCTTACTACAATCCGCGCCTTACGCTTTACGAGTATACTATAAGCCTTCTTATACCTCTATACCTATTTAGCTAATAGGTAGAGGCTTTTTAGATCCTCCTCGTTATTAATAAACTATAAAACTCCCTTTTTAATGAAGCTATATATCTTATTAAATACTACCTCTACTTATAACTTCTAATTATTTATAGCTCTATTCTATACTTTTATAATAGTTATTAGGGCTAGGTAAGGCGACAGAGACATCTCTAATATATCTCTAAAGGGGTCTTATATAAAAGTCATAATATAGGCAAATACTATTTATTTCTCCTCTAGAGAGTTAATCTATCTAATTTATAGATATACTCGCTATATCTATTCCGTAATATTATAAGTATAGCGTTATAACTATAAACCCTAACTAGGTAGTAATATATATTAGCGATCTTCTCGCTCTTTACGTTTACCTTAGGATTAGTATAAGTAGAATAAATACTTCTAATAACCCTTAATTAGCTTATATTAGGAACATAAGCTCCTCTTAGGGCTAATAGTTCGTTATATAGCGCCTAAATAGACATCGTACTTAGTATTATTATAACAAAGCAACGGTTAATAATATAAATTACTGCTATAAGTAGAAATAGCTATAGCTCTACTAGAACCTTAAGATTAATACTTAAAGCGTGCGCCTTATCTAATATAATTTAGATTATATACTCTATTATACTATTCTATTTATATTTATATAATAGTAAAGACTCTACTTTTATCCTATTATCTTAAAATATAGCTTTAAGGTAAGTTATGATAAACTCCCTTATATTAACTATATAGATAACCTTTATTATACTAAAGACGTTTTTCTATCCTTAGAGGTATATTTATAATTAGCGCGCTAGCTTATCCTTTCTACTTATAAGGATAATCGCTCTAAAGTACGTTTTATTATTTATAACTAGTAGGAAGTATTTAAAATACTTTACACGCTTTATCTCTCAAATATCTATATAGTAAATATCTCTTACCCTCTCTATATAGCGCCTAGGTATATATAATAAGTATTATAAGCTTTTTGAGAGATTATACTTTTTATATAGCTATAGTATTACTAATCTAGCGGTAATTATATATCCCTTTATTACTCAATAGTCTCTTTTATCTCTCTAAAGGATAGGTACCCTAGTCTTTAGTACTAGAGCTTAGACTTAATCCTCTATTATATAGTATATATGGCCCGCGCGCTTGAATCTCGCTTATAAGTAAGATTAAGGTTAAAACCTCGCTACTAAATATTAAATATTATAAATACCTCTCTATTAATACCTACTAGTTAGTTCCTATTAAGATAACCTCTACTAAGGTATAGTTATCTATTACTAAATATTTTAATTAGAAAGGTTAGTGCGTATAGAACGTCTTATGGCTATATTAACTACCTATAATTAAAGCATAAGGTAACCATACCTCTATACTTTAGGTAGATATTACCTCCTCCTATATAAATCGCACGCGGAGTAATTAATAGTACGTACTTATTATTTTTCTACCATAATAAATTATGAATTATATATATATTCGCGCTTATATCCTATAGCTCAATACTCTTATTATATTGAACTATCCTTAGAATAGTATCCTCTTATTTAGTCTCTATCGGGTTATCTACCAACGCTAGGTAATTCTATAAGGTCGTTCTAAGCTACCTAAAAGTTATTTAAATCTAAAAAGGCGTATTAGACTTATTCTATTACCTTCTAGCCCTCTTTTATAAACTCTTTCTTAGGCGTATTTATTATCTTATTACTATTTAACAAGGTTAATTATTCCTTATCCTTAGGACTATAGTTAGAATAATAATATTATATAATATTAGCGCGCTAATAACTAAAATAACTATAGCTTTATTAGTCTTTCTTAGGCTCTATCTTCTTATCCCCCTTAGTTATTTTATTTACTTAGGTTATACGTATTTCCTTTATTTTACTAGTTATACAAGCTTTATCTTATAGATCCGCTATAAGCGCCTTAATTAACTTAATAGTACCCTTAAAAAAACTTTAATTATTTATTAAGCTCGGAATTACGCTGCAGCCCCTTTATAAAAAGACTATAACAAATTCACCTAGTTCGCAGCTATAATTCGGGAAATACTATTTTAGTATTTTAACCTATACCCTCTACTAGTTAAGGAAAATAATATAGGAACCCTATATATTCCTACTACTTATAAGTAAAGCCTTATATAAAGTCGGATACGCGCCGCACTAGGGCTAATTATATTAGAGCTAAACGGGCTACTAAGGCTCTTATAGCCTAGAAACGCCCTCGCTAAACCTTCTAGTAAGGTGCTGCGAAAGCTACTATATAAGATAACTCCTTAACCCAAAAGGGTAACCTTCTAGTAAGGTACTAAAAGTAAAAGCTACTATATAAGATAACTCCTTAACCTAAAAGGTCGACCTTCTAGCAAGGTATTACAAATACTACTATATAAGAGGTAACTCCTTAACTAAAGAGGTCTTTCCTAAGAGGTTCTTATAGCTAGAAGTATAAGAAGCTCTGCTGCTATAAGCAGGCCCTTATGCCTCTCCCTCTTCCTTATCCTTATCCCTATAACCCACGATAAATCCTTAACTATATCGGCACTAGACCCCGCATATAAATACGTTTAATTATTTATATATAGCTTACCTATAATACTAGTCCTCTACTCGTTGAATAAACGCTTCAATAGCATTTTTAAGAGAGATAATACTACCTACTTATTAATATCTATCTTATAATTTATTAAACGTCGATATATATGTTATTATATTACTCTTTATAGGCTTTAGTATATATATCTAATCCTCTAATTAGCCTTATAGTATAATACTAGTACTAGTATATATTTATAAAAGAGTCTCCTATATCTTAGAGGTACTCTAAATATACGCTATAAGTAATAGCAGTCCTTCTATAAGAATATTATATATCTTAGCCACTATATAGAGATCCTCTATAAGGGTTAAGTAATTACGAAGAGTAACCCTACATACTATAAGCGCTATTTATACTTATATTAACTATATAATCTAATTTATAGATCTCTTTAAGTAATAATCCTCTAGGAACTTTATCTCAAAGTCTTTAAAGTAGTCTATACCTAGTTTAAATATAGTAGTAGGCTCCCTAATTAATAGGGCGTTTATGATTATAATATCTAAGCTAACCTCTTATATTCTAAACTATAAATAGGCTAAGCTTACTAGGGTATTTATTAGTAGTAGTATTATTAGAAATAACGTATCTCTATTATTATTATTAACCTTAGGTAATACTAGGGTTATCCTAAGCGCCTCTTATAACTACTACTAAAGAGTCTTATTCTCCTTAGGCTTCTTCTACTAAGGTAATTATAGCTCTATAATCTTATACTAAAGATCGATAATAGCTTCATCTTATAGCTTTATTACTCTAATATCCCATAGCGTGGCCTCTGGCCACTGCATAGTGATTTTACCTACTTAAGTGCAATAGACCTTCTAACTCCGCGCCTCCTAATAATACATAACCTTCGGTCACGTAATCCTCTCCTAACTATAGCTATACTTATACATGCCTATAGCCTCACGATCTTTAACTTTATATTAATAATAACGTAGTTTTTAATTATTTAAATTATAAAACTATTAACTTTTCCTCTCGCATACTACCTATACTACTATTAAATACTACCTCTATTACTACTTCGTCCGCTAGAAGTTATTACTATCTTTATTATATTATTATTAGTAACGCTCTCTCTATTAGTTAGCATAAGCCGTACTTACTAACGTTCGCCTAGGCTACCTAGGCTACCTCTACCTTAGTAATATAGAGGACCTGCTCGAAGAAGGGCTACTCTATAGGGTATATAATAACCCGCTAAACTTCCGCTACTAAGTTTGCTTACTTAGCTCTAATACTATTACGCCTTATAGAGTCCCCTATAGGGGTATTAAAGTAAGCCCTCTTAAGGGCTATACTAATAATATACTCTCTATATATATTAGAGTAGTTAATAAAGGAGCGGGTTTTATTAATTATATTAAGGCTAAACTCTCTAGCGATCCCCTCTATATTATTTATACTAAAGGGTATATTTTGCTTAGGCTTAGTATATTTATATATAGGGTTTAGTATTAATATAATTAAGGGATAAGGATAAAGAAGAGGGAGAGGTATAAAGCCCTACTTATAGTAGTAGAGCTTCCTATACTTCTAGCTATAAGAACCTCTTAGGAAAGACCTCTTTAGTTAAGGAGTTACCTCTTATATAGTAGTATTTATAATACCTTACTAGAAGGTTAACCTTTTAGGCTAAGGAGTTATCTTATATAGTAGCTTTCGTAGCACCCTTAGCACCTTACTAGAAGGTCGACCTTTTAGGTTAAGGAGTTATCTTATATAGTGGCTTTTCTAGGCTATAAGAGCCTTAGTAGCCTATCCGGCTCTAATATAATTAGCCCTAGTGCAGCGCGCATCTAACTTTATATAAGGGTTTGCTTGCGAGTAGTAGGAATATATAGGGTTCTTATATTATTTTCCTTACCTAGTAGAGGGTATAGGTTAAAATACCTATATAGTATTTCCCGAATTATACTTGCGAACTAGGTAAATTTATTATAGTCTTTTTGCGAAGGGGCTGCGGCGTAATTCCGAACCCAATCCCATAGCGTAGCTACTATAACTATAAGTAACTCTATAGGCTTCTTAGAAATATATTAAAATCTATACAGCGTATATATTATATTAGATAATTATATACTAGCTGATTCACTATTCTAGTAACTACTATAATAAGCTATTTAGATTTATAAAGATATATAAGTTATAAGGTTATACCACTACATAATAATAAGGATCCTATTTATAGTTAGGGGTTAGAAACTAGGGTTAAATAAGTATATTTTTTATAGTTATACGAGCGAAGCTATTCTTATACCTAGTTATAATACGACCCGCGCTCCTATTTTATACCTTTATATATAAATAAGCCCTCGCATTGCGCGTAACGCCTCTAACGCGCATGCGGTCTAATATTACGCCGCGCGCGCCTAAATATTGCAATCTAGCGTTATTTGCGGTTGTAATAGTTATGTCGAGGCACGCCGCGGGGCTTATCGTTAGTTGCTGTAGTGTTAAATAATATAGGAAGTTCCGTAGCTATAATGAGGATATAGGAAGTTCTTTCGTTATACTATATATATATAAGATATAGAATCCCCTTACCTAGAACTATAGGGGAGGACCTAATAGGAATATTAATATATTATATAATATAAATAAGCCTACTAAGTCTCATAATTAAGACATTAAATAAAATAATTACTAGTTAAAGCTATTATTAATTAGTAACGTATTTAAAGACCTGTTCTAGGTATACATAATTATTTATATTAATGTTAATACTTTTATTACTATCTGTTATTACTTCTAACCTATCTCTACCAAATTAATCAAAGTTAAAGCTATTATAATATTAACTATACCTAAACTATTAAGAGGTATCCTAAATAGTTAAGAGGATTAGTCCTTATAGTAGTAATAGATTAAATCTGTCCTAGTTTTATATAATATATAGGATTATATCCTTCCCCAGCTATATATATAAAGACTATAGAAGGATTATATAGAGGAACTAATAATTAATAAACCTACCCCTTGAATCTTCTATAAGAAGATGGATCTAGTAGTATTAATAGCTTTGTTAATATACGGATTAGAACGAGCCTCTATTATATAAGGATCGGGATAAATAGGAATATTAAGTATATCTCTATTAGTATATAAAAGCGCTATATCTATTCTAAACCTCTTAAGTAAAAATTAAAAATAGCTTAATAGCATCTTTATATTATAGGAGTTCTAATATAAGGAGTATATAGCTTAAAAGAAGTAAAGATCTAAGGTAAGAGAAAGGATCTAATTAATAGTTAAGTCGATCTATACTAAAGTATTATTTAAAATAGAAAAAGATCTTCTTATATAGATCAATAAGATTAAGAAGCGATTTATCATAATAGACGTTTAAGAAACTAACTAAATAGTTACTAGTATTAATTAATTATCTAAATAGGTAAAAGCCTAAGAGATTACTAATATAAGTAACTTAAAGGAGTAGTATTAGAAATAGGAGGATAATGCCTATAGTTGATAGGAATATTCCCCTAATATATTTACTACTTACTTATAGTTTAATAACTTTATTAAAACTCTTAGATATATACCTTTAAAGGTATAGGCTCTTATATATATAATATATATTTAGGACTAACTAGAGAAAGGATCGATTAGCCTTAAGAATGTTATTTATTGTATAAGGGATTAGATTAATAGACTTCCTATATTAATAGCGAAGAGTCCCCTAAAGAGAAAGAAGGATATTATAAGAGAATGTTCTTAGTATTCTCCCTATTATTAGTAAATAAGCCCTGAAAATAATAGGGAGATAATAATAAGATGGAAAACCCTAGGAAGAGGACTAGGGAGGAGGCTAGAGACTTAGAGTATATAGCTTATAGAATATATAGCTATAAGTATAATACTTATTAGTATTTAAGTAAGGAGAAGGTATTAGAAGGATAGAAACCTAGCGCGAAGGTCTTATTAAGGGTTAAGGAGAATATCGAGGTAAAACCCTTACTTAAGGAGTATATTGAAAGTCTTAAGTTATAACTACGTATTCATAAAGGGGTTATCCTAGCTTTATTTACTTTAATTAAGAATATATACCTACTATAGGATTTAGTAATCTATAATAGAGGATTAATAATTTATATATTTAGGGATTAAGAAGAGTTTTATAGGTATTACTAAGTCTCAGAAAGCGACTTTATCTAAGTAGGAACCTAGAAGGTCCCTATTAAGGGATATTATATAATTAGTATAATAGTTAATAAGAAACTCGGGACTAAATCACTTATCCTATGAGGAGCTATATTCTATAGCGACTTCTATATTAATATAGTTTCTGAATATCTACCTCATAAGAAGGAATTATAGGCTAATTATAGCCTAGTGAATAATTATTTATAAAAGACGGACTTTAAGTATATCAACGGATTATACCAATAATATAAATAGTAAGTTATTAAGTCGCTAAATATAAACGTAATAATAGTTATAACTTAAGAGGCGTGGTTATATACCTTAAAAGCTATTATCTATAGATGGAAACCTTTGGTATCAAAGGATAGAATATCTAGGACCTAAAGCCCTTACCTACTTATATAAATCCGTTAGAGGAGCTTACATATGATTAAATAATTAATTTAAATACTTGAAGATAATGTATTATAATACTTATAGATAATCAAAAGCATTATAAACTATAGAAAGAGCACTATAAGAATCCCTTAAATAATTAAAACTCGGAGAATATATTATATTCAACTTGGACCCTATAAATAAGGGATATAAGGGATATACTACTTACCTTATCATCATTAATAGAGTCACTAGATTTATATAGGACTATTACTTTAATAAGTGCCAATTAGTATAGATCTTCAAAGTTATTAAAAGGTTTATCCTATACCCTAAAATATAATATCTAATTAATATTAAAGTATTTAAATATAATAGAGATATTAGGAGAATATACTTGAAACGTACCTTTGAGCTATATAAATAGGGACTTGGTCTTGGGATTTTAGTACCTAATACTTAAGAGTAAAATAGAAGTATAGAGCGTATAGTAGTAGTTATTATAATAAAGGCGAGAATAATAACTATTAATTCTAAGTTACTAGCGTAACTATAGCTTAAAATACTTAGAGCTACTATATATACTTATAACTAAATACCCTTATAATTGTAAGGATAGAAGACTCCTTTGAAGGCCTTTTATAACTACTTTTAGCTATGCGAGTTCTTAATACCTAAAGTCTTATATATAAGAGCCTATAGCTATAAGGCCTTTATACGGCCTCTAGCCACTATATAGTGATTTTACCTACTTAAGTGCAACAGACCTTCTAACTCCGCGCCTCCTAACAATACATAGCCTTTAGTTATATAATTATAACTCTCCTAACTATAGCTATACTTATACGTGCCTATAGCCTCACAATCTTTAACTTTATATTAATAATAACGTGGTTTTTAATTATTTAAACTACGAAACTATTAACTTTTCCTCTCGCGCACTACCCGCGCTGCTAATACCGCCTCTATTACCGCTTCGTCTGCTAGAAGTTATTACTATCTTTATCCTCTTATTTAATCGGGTTAGCTAATATCTTCGCTATGCTATTATTAGCAACGCTCTCTCTATATTAATATTACGAATAGCGAATAGGTAAAGGTTAATATACTTTAATTAAGCTATATTAAGTGGATTCTACGTTAAAGAAGGAAAAAGTCTAACTATAGGCTAGCGTAGCCCCGGAAGGCTAAAGAGTCGCTTAGTAATTATATAACCCGCAAGTTATATAACCTATAAGTTATATAACCCGAAATTTAGGGAGGTCTAACCTAGCGCTATGATATTACCCCCCCCTTTACTAGCGTTGCTATCCGTAGTAACTAATCTATTACTATATAAGTATTCCTCCTTATCTATGCTCACGCTAGGGCGTTATTATTATCTATAGCAGCGGGGTCCTCGTCTCGCGTAGTAGCTAAGAGCTAAGCTAAAAGGTGTTTTAATAGTCCCGCTACTATTAGGTTAGTAGTATAGAAGTCCTATAGCGCTGCAGGGGCGTGCTTAAAACTCTTAGCGTTATACTATATAGGATCGTAGTTATAACCCTTCTAGTTAGCGTGATATTATAACTATCTTTAGTATAACTAGCTAGTAGTTATATATATAACCTTATATTCTAGCTTATAATTAAGCTTAATAGGGGGTAGCAGGGTTTTAAATTAGCTTAGAAGAGGATTACTAGTAGCCTTCTAGAGCTTACTCGGGTAGAATATAAGGTAGTAGTTATATTCTTTTAGTAGGTCTAGTATCTATATCCCCCTAGGCCCCGCGGCCTTAATTAGCTATAGGCCGTCCTATAGTATTAATAGCTTTAAAGAGTTTCCTTAGCGCTATCCCTCTATTAATATATAGATAGAGTTACCTATAGCTAAGTTATTAGGTTAGTAGTAGCGATTTATAGCGTAGGTATAACGTTACTAGGCTATAGCTATATTCCCTTTTATAATATCCTAAACACTATAGAGGTTTTATACTAACTACTAGGCGTCGCTCTAGTTAATCTTTTCCTTAGTTATTAAGAGCTTTAATATATATTAGTCCTAGTTAAAACTTATCTATAGTAGGTATCCTCGCTTATTTTTAAATAATATAAGCCCTATAGTTTTATTTAGTAATACTACTTAAGCGAAGTCTATAGTAGGGAGTATTTCGCTCTAGTTATCCTAAAATTAGTTTATCTATAGATATAAGCGTTAAGTTAAGTACTAGTTAAGAATTTCTATTTACCCGTTAGTTTTAGTATAACCCGCTATACTTAATTATATAGTTATACTATATATCTTATAGAGCTCGTTCTAAACGTTAGAAGTAAACTAAGGGCCCCTATTAGATATAATTATAGCAGGGAGACCTATATACTAGAAGATATAAGTATAGTATAGCTAGGCAAGGTCCCGCGCTATAATAGTCTTATAGTAGGGGAGGGAGACTATCTTCTTAGAGAGGTAGTATACCATAATAAATATATTATTATACCTATAGCGGTTAGGTAGGTAGGATATAAAATCTATTATAATATACTCCTAAGGGTAGTCTAGTATTAGTAGGGGTCTTAACTCGCCTAGAGGCTTATCTCTTAACTTCTATACTTAGTAGTAGGTATAGTAGTTATAAATATACTACTTAATATTAGTAGATAGGCAGGGCTAGTAGTAGCGTTCCTTTAGGAGTTTAATAGTCTTATTCTAACCTAGGTATACTATAGGCTTCTAAATATAAGCTTTATAAATTAACTTTGTGCGTAGGTCTTCTTCCTCTAGTATTATAAGCTTCCTATCTATAGTTAGGAGCCCTTCCTATATTCTCTAGCGTTCTTTTTTAATAGCTATAAGTACTTTTAGTAGCTAAAGTAATAGTATATTAGGTTTATAGTTTAACTAAAGGATATACTTAACTAGGAGGTAACCTTTTAACTTATCCTCTAGCTCTAAAGCGTTAATAGTTACTATAGGGTGACTTAGAGCAGATTTGAATAGTTAGTATAGTTTACTCGTTACCTCTAGGGATAAGTAGGTAGGTAGTAGTAGTACCTAGGTATAGTTAGACTTATAGATAGCTTATTATATTTAGAGGTCTTTATTCTTCTATAAGAGGGTATTAGCTACTACGTTTTCGCACCCTAGGTAGTACTAGATATAGAAGTTAAAGCTAGCTAAGATACCTAACTAGCAGGCTTAGTAGATATTTAGGAGCTACTTAGTTATAAAATAGAGTAGTAGTTAGTAGTCTATAATAACCTTAAAACGCTAGGTAGCTATAGAGAGTTTAGCCCTCTACTCCTCTAGCGCTAGAATAATTACTATTATCTCGCGGTTATAGATAGGGTAGTTTATCTCTATTAGTAATATCGGTTTTAAGAAATAGGCTATAGGGTACTATAAGCTATTATTAGTTTATTATTAGAGGAGGGTAGTAGTATAAACTAATTCGGAGGCATCCGTCTT
Source organism: Colletotrichum ledebouriae (assembly GCA_036785755.1). Classification (NCBI taxonomy): domain Eukaryota; kingdom Fungi; phylum Ascomycota; class Sordariomycetes; order Glomerellales; family Glomerellaceae; genus Colletotrichum; species Colletotrichum ledebouriae. Next base: position 2,130 of record JAVHLU010001367.1, on the reverse strand, counting down.
AACTCAGGTAGGTAGTTTAGGCTTCTAGTAGCATAGAATAGGGGCTAATATTAGGGCCTCTTTTAGCGTTATAAATACTACTATATAGTGGCTATTAAAGTTAAATTAGGGGCCTTTAGCTATAAGTTTAGTAAGCAGCCTAGCGATCTTCTTATAATTCGTAATAAATTAGTAGTAGAAGTTATAGAACCCTAAGAAGGACTAAACGCCGCGCACTATAGTTAGTAGCTACGAGTCCCTTATTATAGAAAACTTCTCAGGGTCGGGGCTAATCCCTTTAGTTATAATAATAAACCTAAGGTAGCGCGTTATAGTTATACTAAATTTATACTTCTTAATATTAGCCTAAAGCCCTGCTTAGTATAGCTAATTAAGGACCTTTCTAATATATTCTTTATACTAGAGGGGGTCCTCTGAGTAAACTAGGATATTATCTATATATACCGTGCAGAAGTTATCTAGGTATTTTATAAGCGTGTCGTTTATATATTATTAGTACATCGCTAGGTTATTATAGAGCCCGAAGGGCAGAACCTTATACTTATAGGAGCTATAGCGGGTATAGAACGTCGTTAAGTCCTCTAAGTCGGGGTAGATATAGATTTAGTAGAATACCTAGCGGATATCGATCTTTATAAATAACCTAGCTTAGCTAATTCGACTTAGCGTTATATTAATTAAGGGTAGTAGGTACTAGTCTTTCTTAGTAAATCCATTTAGCTTTTAAAAGTTAATATAAAACCTTAAGTATCTATTAGCTTTTTAAATAAATAGCGTTAGGGATATAAATAGAGCGTTACCTAGCGCTATAAAACCCTTTTTAAAGTTCTTAAGGAGATATTATTAAGTAGCCTCGAGTTCTAATAAATATTACTTATATAGTAGGTAGAAAGTTAGCTACTTTTTTATACTAGGCTCTAGTTCGATCTAGTAGCTATAAGAGTAGTAGGGAGGTAAGGCGTTGCTAGCTATCTTACTAAAGTAGTCCCTCTAGCCCTAAAGATAGGGGGGGAGTCTCTCCTTAATTAGTTATTAATTTTTAGCTTTATTAACCTCTAGTAAGCTAACGCCTCTTTCTTCTTCCTCTCGCTTATCTATAATTATTAGATCGAGCTTATATAGTAATATAGAGCCTAACTTAATATTAGTATATCTTAGGTTCTTCTCGAACCCTATAGCGCTAATAAGCGCTATATTAAGATTCCTCCTTACTTACTAGGCCTTAGGGGTAAGGGGTTTAGGCTTCTAATACTATATAAGCTAGGTCTAATCTATAGTTAACGCTCCTTTAAATATTATATTTATTTTCTATAAGTTATTATTATATCCTAAGTCCCTAGGTACGCTGCTTCGTTATAGAATTTTTATAGGGGCCTTTACCTTACTTACCGCAGCTTTCTAGGCGTTATATAGCTATTCCTTAGCTTTAAACGTAGCTTAGTAGCGTTTAGTATTAAGTTAATACTCCACGTTGATTTCAGTAGGTCAGAGGAGGTCCTTAGTATCTTATATAATTATTCGGAGGAGGTCCCGGGCTATAAGGGTATTATTTAGCTAGTATAAGTACTAATAGCGCATATCTATGCTAATATTATAGTAATTAAATTATAAGTAGCTAAGGATAAGATCGTATCTCCCTATATTAAGTTAGAGGAGGGGTATTTATATTAATTCTTAGGAGTCTACTTATATATAGGTTATCCACACCTCGGTTATAGTATCTCATAGCTCTCTATTAAAACTAGTAGCTAGGATAGGGTGCTATAGCTTATTGCGTTAAGCGTAGTAAAAGTCCCTTAATAAGGGGGTTATATACGTATTTATAAAAGCATAGCTATTTACTCTAGTATTAAGAAGGGCCTTAAGGTAAATACTATATTTATTATAGACTAGGACTAACTCTTTCTCTAGTAGCTTACTACTAACTAGTTATTATAAGTTAATAAATATTATTACTAATTACTAATCTCTTTAGGTCTCCCCTAGTAGGGAGTCTATTTTCGCTAGGGGCTCTAGTTTTCTACTAGCTCTAGGTTACTACTAGTAGCCTTAGTAAGCTTAGTAATACTTATAGTAGCTCTAGCCCTCTTATAGGGGTAATCCCGCGAGGTATAGCTAGTATTACTATAG
>JAVHLU010001366.1:0-31910 GCA_036785755.1 Colletotrichum ledebouriae | reverse complement strand
GGGGGTAAGAAGGGTTTATTAATATCCCCCCTAGGGGCTAATAACTACGATTTTAATATACTCTTTCCCCTTTTCTTCTTCTCTCTTATTTTTAGGTTATTAATCTTATATTTATTTAGTAAGGAAGGGGGGGCTTTAGAAGGTTAAGGGTCTTATACTTTCCTAGGCTTAATAACCTTATTATAACTACTAATAAATATTAAAGTTATCTAAGCTATTATTATATTAAATAGTAATAAGGAGGTATATTTTAAATAAATAAGGAGTTATTAATACTATCTCTTATTCTTATCCCTAAAGTTTAGGAATATTATCCCTAGAATCTTAAACTTTTAAATTAAGAAATAATAAGATAGTAAAAGAAGAATAAGTTTATAAATTATTAATTAAAATAAGTTATTATAAAAGAAACTTTATATATCTCCTAGATCTTCTATCTTAATATACTCCTTCTCTTTTTATTTTATTATCTTAGGAATCTTAATAACTAGCTATTATTTAGTTTTTAAAGCTTTAATTACCTTTTTTAAGTCTTTTAAATATTACTTTAATTATATTACTAATTATAATAAATCTTCTCCTTTCTCCTAATTACTTTCCTTAGGTATTATAAGTTCCTCTTCCTCTTCCCTAGGTATATAATTATTATACTCTTTATTCCCTAGCGCTATAAAGACTTTTACTAGGTTTCCTTCTAAATTAGATCTATAAATATCTAAATTATTTAATTCCTAATATCTTTTAGGAGCTTAAATAAATTTATAAAGCTAATTCCTACTAAATATCTTTCTAGTAGTTATATTACTTATTAATATTACTAATTAATATAATAGAGTATTTAGAGCTTATAATAAGATATAAAAGAGGCCTTACTACTAGTAATTCAGCTTTTTAATAGACGATTTATTAATAAAATCCTTAATATTAAATATTAGTACTAAATTACTTACCTCTAGCCTCCCATTTCTTATAGTCCTCTTATATTAATTATTATAATATTCTATAGGTTTCTTATATTAACTATTAATTATCCTTTTAGCTTATTTTCTATCTTTATTAAGTTATAGGAAGGCTTATAGATATATTTAAACCTCCTCTTCCTTTATTATTACTAGATTCTAATTAAGAACCCTCTAGGTTAGTATTAGGGGTTTAATAGGAGTAATAGATTTAAATCTGTATAAAAATAGAAAGGGCTAAAGCTAGTTAAAATATAAATACTTAATTAATTTATAAATAGGGTAGTAAAAAGGTTTAATTAAGGGTTAATATCTCTCTCTCCTCTAGTTTATATTAATAATATATTAGTAATTAGGTAATAACTAGTCTTAACTACTCTATTAGCCCTTAGGTTATATAATAAATATTACTTTCTTCCTTATACTATATTTCTTATTAAACTTAATAATAGTATCCTTATTCTATAGGCCTTTATTAATAACGAGTTTATTATATAGTTTATAATAATAAATAATCTCTTCCTAGATAAACTTAGCGATCTTAGCTAAAATTAGTCTCTTAAGCTAGTAGGCTTTAAGATATCCTCTTAATAGATCCCTTACTTTAATAAGATACTACTTACTTACTCTCTATATATCTAATAAGATCCTTATAAAGGGTAGTCCCTTTAGGGAGCTATAGGTTCTTATATTATCTATATATTAAGCTCTACTCTTTTAATAATAAGAATAACCTTTTAAGGATTTACTAATCTCTATATATATACTTACTTAGATATAGCAATTAGATAGTATTCTAGCTATAGCTTACTTACCTTAATAACTACTCTCTTTATAAGCCTTTATAATTAGCTTCTTCTACTACTTAGAATTATTAATAACTTATTATAATATTAGCTTTTAATTTATTAGTTTAATAAAAAGTAAGTAGCTCTAAATAGAATAGTTTAATACTCTAGTCTTAAAGTTATAATACCTTACTAGTTAAATTCCTAGAGGGTATTTCTATATTATTAAATAGTAAGTAATTTATTAAAGATATACTAAATAGGTCTGCGAATTATTAAGAAGTATATCTAAGATATTTATTATATTACTAATAACCTCTATATTTCTTACTAGGACCTTCTCTATATATTACTTATTATTATAATATTAAGCTTAATTAAAGATAGAACTAGCTTCTATATCTATAAAGAAGATCTATAAATTGATCTAGGAGTTAATCCCCCCTTTAGCTTCCTTATTAATAATATTAGAATATCCCTAGGGTTTTTATAGTAAGCTATTTATTACTATATGCTAAGTATTATAGAAATATTATACTTTAAAGTTAAATATTTGAATATATATAATCTAGCGAATAATAGGGGCTCCTAAGAGGTTTATAGCTACTCTATTAAGTTATATAACTAATATCTAAGTATCTATCTCTAAGATAGAATTTTACTTATATAAATAGTTATATATCCTCTATAAAGCCTTTAGAATATTATATATATCCTTTTTCTTAATATTATATAATAACTCTAGTTTTAACTAAGTATTACTCTTAAAGCAAGAGATTATATATTAGTTATTAATAAATTATCCTAGGACTCCGCCCTATCTTATATTACTAGTATTACCTATAAGGTAGATATCTCCTCCTCTAGGGCTATAGTCTATAGTAATAAAGGTTAGGGCTCTTATAAGTATTATATTTAAAATATCTATAGCTACTTATTACTTCTCCTCCTAATTAAATAAGGTATCTTTCTTAAATAAGTTAATAAGTAGCTTTATAATAGTAGAGTAGTCCTTTACCTAGGATCTATAGAAAGTTATAATCCTAAGGAAAGCTCTTAACTCTATTAAATTAGTATAAATAGCCTATTTATAGATCCTAACTATCTTTACTTCCTCTAGATAACGCTTATTAGTATTATAAATATAGCTAATAATTATTGCTACTTCCTAGGCTTATTATAACTTAACTACTACTATTATATACTTTACTAGCTCTAAATTAACTAGGACCTTATTAATATTATATAAATATTCTAAGATAAATGTATAAATCCCTTAATAAGACTTAATCTCTTCTTTATTATATTATAAAGTTAGTCCTTTAATAGTAATATTATTAAGGAAGGCTTTATAGTAGCTAGGGATAAGGTTATATAGGATTTTAATTATAACCTATATAAACTAAGCGATTAAGTTTATTACTCCTTAAAGTAATATATATATCTATAGTAATCTAATAAGTAATACGAACGTTATTAAGTCTCTACTTATAGGGTCTAAGGGGACTTAGGTATATCCTAAGAAGAAGTCTAGTAGTAATAATAGTTAATATATAGCGAAGTCTTCTAAAGAATTATCTACTAAAGGGGGTAGTGCTACGTCTTATATTATAACTATATTTATCTTAGTTACTAAGTTAATAAGTATTATCTTACTATCCTTCTTTTATATAAAGAAAAATAGATTATAATAAGCTATATAACTTTACTTAAGAATTCCCTTCTTTAGTCTATCCTTTAGAATTATAATAATATCCTATTTTAATCCTCTTAAGATTAGGATTCCTTTTGCTTACTATATCTTATATAATACTATTTAAATTATTTATAGAGGTATAATAGAAGGGTATATAAAACTATAATACTTAGATTCCTAGGCTAAAGCCTTCTCTCTTATAATAAGAATAGCTAAAAAGAGCTCCTTTCTTTAAGCTATAAGTAATAAATAGTCTTTAGGATAGCTTCTTATTAAGCTCTTATAAGCCTTATTCCTTACTTAATAATTAAAAACTTTAGTATAACTAAGCTTGCGAATAGGGTACTAGGATCTAGTATTATATTCTCCTTAGCCCTTACTTATATCTTTAACTTCTATTCTAAGTCTCTATCTAGGGTTAAGCTATCTAATATAGCGTTATTAATAAGTTAAATCTTCTTATCTTTTATCTTATATATTATATTAATATCTTCTATTGGTAATATAGGCGTTATTACTATAAGTTTATACTTATTATAGGAGAAAGTAGTATTTATAGCTATAATACCTTTAATACCTTTCTAATATACTAACTTATGGCCTCTAGCCACTGCATAGTGATTTTACCTGCTTAAGTGCAACAGACCTTCTAACTCCGCGCCTCCTAATAATATATAGCCTTTAGTTATGTGATCTTACCGACTACCTTTCCTAACTATAGCTGCACTTATATATACCTATAGCCTCACGATCTTTAACTTTATATTAATAATAACGTGGTTTTTAATTATTTAAACTACGAAACTATTAACTTTTCCTCTTGCGCACTACCTATACCGCTAATACTACCTCTATTACTACTTTATCCGCTAGAACTATACCGTCGTTAGCAACGCTCTCTCTATATTAAAGCAGTTAGCATAAGCCGTACTTACTAACGTTTAAGCCTTAAGGGGCCTAGGCCGCCTCTGCCTTAATAGTATAGAGGACCTGCTTAAAGAAGGGCTACTCTATAGGGTATATAATAACCTACCTAGCTTCTATTACTAAGTCTACTTACTTAGCTATAATATAATAATTAGTATCCCCTCTAGGGGTATTAATAAGAGCCCTCTTAAGGGCTATATTAATAATACGCTCTCTATATATAATAAAGTAGTTAAAGAAGGAGCAGGTTTTATTAATTATATTAATACTAAACTCTCTAGTAAGCTATTATATATTATTAGTATTAAAGGGCATACCTCGCGCAGGCTTAGTATTTTTATATATAGGGTCTAGTATTAATATAATTAAGGATTTATTATAGGTTATAGGGATAAGGATAAGGAAGAGGGAGAGGTATAAAGCCCTGCTTATAGCAGCAGAGCTTCTTATACTTCTAGCTATAAGAACCTCTTAGGAAAGACCTCTTTAGTTAAGGAGTTACCTCTTATATAGTAGTATTCGCAGCACCTTGCTAGAAGGTCGACCTTTTAAGTTAAGGAGTTATCTTATATAGTAGCTTTTACCTTTAGTACCTTGCTCGAAGGTCGACCTTTTAGGTTAAGGAGTTATCTTATATAGTAGCTTTCGCCTTACTAGAAGGTTTAGCAGGGCGCTTCTAGGCTATAAGAGCCTTAATAGCCCGTTTAGCTCTAATATAATTAGCCCTAGTACGGCGCGCGTCCGACTCTATATAAGGGTTTACTTATAAGTAGTAGGAACGTATAGGGTTCCTATATTATTTTCCTTAACTAGTAGAGGGTATAAGTTAAAATACCTATATAGTATTTCCCGAATTATGCCTGCGAACTAGGTGAATTCATTATAGTCTTTTTGCGAAGGGGCTGCGGCGTAATTCCGAGCTTAATATACTAACTTATACTTCCTCCTAGGCACTTTCTTCTTTAATATTCTTTTCTTAGGTCTATAAATATAATATTAATAATTAATACTATAGCTATTATGTCCTATTATATACCCTATACTTATACTCGCTTTATAAATCTTATTAAGCTTAGAGGTAACTTTATGATAGATTATAATCTCTAGGATTTTATTAAAATTAATCTAAACTCTTTAAGAATAGTAATAACTTTCTTATCTAGGTCTAATTATTATTTAACTTTATCTAATAAGTTATAAGAGCTTTTAAAGGCTTATTAAATCGTTTTAATATCCTAGTATACTCTTATACCTCCTAGCGTTATATCTAGCTCTTCCTTATCCTTAGCTTTATTAACTTATTAATTATCTCTTATAGAGTCTAAGCTTATTACTATATTAGGTCTATTAGTAATAGCCTTTATTTCCCCTCCTCTATAGGAGATAAGAAGGTATATTAATATTAAGAAGAAATAAAATAATTTATCTTAGTAATAATTTCTAGGAAGTAAGTAATTAAGTCTCTTATATAGAATAATAACAAGATATTAATCGTAATATTTCTAGACTAAAGGACTCTAATAATCTAGTTCTATATATAATCTAGCGTTATTTAAGTCTTTAAGATAAAAGGAGCTCCTAGTACTAGGTCCTTATTATAAGTATCTTTAAGGAAAACGAAAAAGCTAATATCTTAAATCTAATTATTACTAATATAAACGTTATTTATAATTATATTTATAAATTAAGTCCTCTGCTCTGTATTAGTAATCCTATAGATCCCTATATTTATCTTAACTATATCGCTCTATAAGCCTAGGCGCTTAATATAACTTTTACTAATAAGGTTAATAGTAGAGCTACTATTAATAATCTCTCTACTTAGTATATTTATAAGTCTATAAAGGGTAATAGTAATCTACTAGTAGGTTATAACAAAGTCTATAATAGTAATACGTCTTAGTAGTAGAAGTAATATAGAATCCTAATTTTCTATTATAATACCTATTTAAAAAATAGGATTAATTATATAGTAGTTAAATTAAATTACCTTAGTTTATAAATACTTAAGTAAGTCTATAGAAATAGCTACTAAAGTCGCTTAGCCTTTAGAATAGTTCTTATTATTATTCTATTAATCTATTTATTCCTATAGTTCCCTATTATTAACTCCTATCTTATTAAATTAATCTAGAAGCGTTATATTAGTAGGAATAAAAGCCTCTTATGCGTTTAAGTTATATCTATCCTTATACCTATTAATTATAGCTTTCGTAGTATTTTAGACTATTCTATCCTAATTAAGCTAGTTCTAATAAAAGAAGGCTTTAGGGATAGCTACTTTCCTATTTACCTTCTTATTATATAGCTTAAGGGTAAGTGTATAGCTAGTTTATAAATTATTATATTAAATCCGAGGCTTATCTTATTTATCCTATTTCTACTACTTAACTTATTACTTAGGGGCGTCTAGTAGTATAGCGTTTTTAGCTTCTTCCTTATTATCTAGTAGCTCTATAACTCTCTAAGTAATTTAAATAGGAGGGCTTAAAATTATAAGTAGGTTTATTATCTAAGGAGACTAGTAATAATAAGTATTATAAAGTTCTATATAATAACCTCTAGCTTTTACTCTTTCTATAGTAATAATATCTTCTACTAAGTTAATATACTAGTTCTTTAGCTTAAAGCTAAAGAACGTTATATCTATAAAGTTATATGATTATATAATACCCTTTAATAAATTTCTAAAGCTAATAGATAGTTTAGGGTATATCTTATTATAATTAATAACTCTTATAACCTCCTCTAGAAGCTTTAGCTACTACCTTTCTACTAAATTACTTATAGTAACTATATAATATATAAAGGTATCCTTATTAATTAGGATATACTTTAGAATCGTTTAGCTATTAGTTAATTTATAGTTATAGCCTTTATTAATAATACCTATCTTAACCTTACTACTTATATCTAGGGTACTAATAAAGTAATAGGGCGATATATAGTAGTAAACCCTATTCTAGCTAGCCTTAAAATACTTAATATAGCTAATAATAATATAGTTAATAGTGCTATAAAACTAATAAGCCCCTATAGATTAGAAAGATATATATTATAGTAGTTTATCTTACTAGAAGCCTCTATAGCCTCCTCTTACTCTACTTATTTTAAATCGATAGTATTACTAGTATCCTCTTTAATAATCTCTATATCTAGCTTATAAGTAAAAGTACTACTATTATTAATATTAAGTTTATAAATAGTCCTAAGATTATTATTTATAAGGTTTAATAGCTTCTATAGCCTTTAAATTAGAAGTATTATCTCCTTAGCTAGTAACTCTCTTAAAAAGAGTTAAGATATCTATCTTATAATTAGCCTTATTAATATTTAGGGTCCTAAAGTTCTCTATAAGAGAGTTAATAATTAAGCTAGTGGTCTAGGCTATAGAGGGTTCCTTAGCTTTAGGCCTCTACCTCATTAGAATTATTTTTATAGGGACTTAAAGTATTATTATTAGTTTAGGCTTAATAAAGCTAACTAACTACTAAAGTTCCTAGTAGGTAGTAGATTATTTAATTAAAATATCTTCTATTCTAAGCTACTACTTTAAAATAACCTTAATAAGCTAGTAGCTAAGACTTTAGGCTATAGCTCTTATAGCCCCCTCTAAAAAGTAGTAATAAGTAATATAAGTAAGCTTAGCGTTAATAGGTTCTAAGTCTCTATACTAAATAGCTCTCTATTAAAGCTATTAAATAGTATTATTTAATACTATAACCTAAGAATGGTTATTAACCTCGATATAAGATCCTATAACTAGGTTCTAAAGGTCCTTATTAGGGTCCTAATAAGACTTTAGGTTTATAAATCCGAACTAATATAGAAGTTTCTCCTTAGCTTCCTTCTAGGTCTTAGCTTTATTAATATATAACTTTACTATATCTTAATAGTCGCTAGAGCTATATATATAGACCTCGTTCTTTATATTATTATTAGTCTTATAGCAAAGTTTTAAAAAGCTCTTATAGTTAGTAATAAAGTCTAAGATATTAGTATTAATAAACTTAGGCGCTCTCGTTAAATAGGGAGTTATTATAATAATAAGGCGTCTTATAAGGAGATTAGTAAGGGCTATAATATCATAATTAGTATAACTTCCTTTAGGAGAATATAGAGTACTTAAGGGCATTATTCTTATCCCTAAGGTAGGATTTATAGACTTATCCATATTATTATTAGAAGCTAGCTATCCTATAGTATAAAGTTATATCTCGCTAAACGAAGCTTATATAAATCCCTCTTTAAGCTATTTTCCTCTATTAAAATAAGATCTAATATCTAGGTTAGCTAAGGAAGAAGAAGATATAATACTTATAGGTCTATAAATATTAAAGTTAATATTATATAATTAAAGCAATAGAGTCTTTTAGTTAATAAAGTAAAGTTATTATTATAATATCTTTTTAATAGAAAGATAAAGTTAGTAGTTATAACTTTATTTAAATAAAATAAAAAAAGAAATAGTATAAACTAAATAACTAAATAAATATAAGAAAGGTCTAGTAACCTTGATCTTATTTTCTTAAGCTTTTATAGATCTACTTTAAGTCTTCTTACTTAATATAGAAGGGTCTTTCTAATAACGCTCTTATCTTAGAAGAATTCGCAGCTTTACTATATTAATATCTCTTAAAAGTTAGTATATTACTCTTAGTACTTAGGGCTAGAATAATAAGGGGTTTATTAGTCTCTATTTACTAATCTAGTTAATCTCGCTATACTTATTAGCTTAGTAAGACTACTAATCTCTATATTAGTATTATATATAGCTATCTTAGCTACCTTAGCTATAGCTCGCTAGTTAAATAATAATAGTTATAATAATATATAAGGGGTAAGGAAAGGAATATGCTTATTAGAACCTACTAATAGTATAAAAAGAGAGAAAGGGAGGATTTTAGGGTTTATATTATTCCTACCTTAATTCTATAAGAAGGTATAGCTATTATTATTCCCTTAGAACTAAGGTAGGTTTATAAATATCTTCCTCTCTTTTAAACTACGTTTTATTATGATTTATATCGTTATTCTTCGTTATTTATAGATTTTTTAAGCTATTATTATATTTAAAGTGGATTAATTATATAAATATCTATATATAAATAATAGGGACGTATAGATATAGTAAAGGCACCTAACTCTCTAAGAAGCTTATAAAAGCTATTAAAAAGAGTAAAAAGATCTACCTCTAGGTACTATCAGAAAGGACTAGAATTAATAAGAACTAGAAAGATAATAAATAATATAGCTCTACTTATAAATAGATAAGAATATTAAACGTAGGCTTAAAAGATTTATAGAATAATTTATAGATCTAATTAAAAGATATAATCTAAATTAAGCGTAGATTTACTAAGAAAATACTAAAAGAATAAGGTATAGGATTATTAAGGTCTATCTCCTAATAATTATAAATAATAATAAAGTCTGCTACGCTCCTCTCCTCTACGCTCTACTCTATAGTCTTCCTATAACAGGCCCGTGCGCTAAGGGGGCTGTTTTAAAAGCTGCGCAGCTACGTCTATCTCATCCTATCCTAGTATATCTATTAAGAAACGTCCTATAGGGCTATACTTATAGTTACTAAAGAGCTTATTCTATTATAAGGAGGGTAGCTATAATATAGTCGCTTATAACTATAGTTAGAGGAATAACTCTAGAAAGGAGTTATTTCTCAACTAATATAGGTTATATACTATAATAAGAATACGTAATACTAAAGGTATTATAATATACCCCCCTAGATATAGTAGCAGCTGGAAAGACCCCTAACTATATAATATCCCTTAATATATCTAAATACATAGTGATATAAGTATAAATAACTTATTAAAGAGCCTAATTATAACAGAAATAATAGAATAAAGTTATTTATATTATACACAAGCGAGATGCAAATAGTTATAGTTTTCTACTTTTATAACCCTTATTATTATTATTATAATACCCTTTGTATACTAACTCTTACTAAGGGTAATAAAATCTATTATCTCTTATTAGCTTAGATAAAGTAGTTACTATTATATTAACTCTAAATAAAATAACCTAGCTATTCTCCTACTCTTTTAACTCTTCTCTATTTATATTATAATAACTATATATATACCTAACTTTTACCTTAATAATAACTTGAACTTATATATATATATATATACACATATATTAAATAATAATTCAAAGCTATCTTAATATATTTATAAGTACCTCCTAAAAAGAAAACTAATTAAACTATAGCCCTTAAGAAGGTACTAGCTACTAAAGGTAAGAATAAAGCTAGAGGTAGAGGGGTATACCCTCTTCCCCTAGAGAGTAATGGGATAGGATAAGATAGACTTGGCTGCGCAACTTTCGGAAAACTCCCTTAGCGCACGGACCCGTTATAGGAAGACTATAGAGTAGAGCGTAGAAGAGAGGAGCGTAGCAGACTTAAGGAGAGTATATATATTATTATAATTAGTACCTTAATAACCCTATACCTCGTTTTTTAGTATTTTCTTAGTAAATCTACGTCTAATTTAGATAATCTCTTTTAATTAGATCTGCGAATTATTCTATATATCCTTTAAGCCTACTCTTAATATTCTTACCTATTTATAGGTAGAGCTATGTTGTTTATTGTCTTTCTGGTTCCTATCGGTTCTAGCCCTTTCTAGTAATAATAAGGTTACTTATATATTAATCCTTCTTATTATAAATAATGTTATACTAATATATAACATAGTGAGAGGGGAGAAGAAAAAGAAACCTATAGAACATAGCTCTAAAGGTAAGAATTTATAGCCTGAAAAGCCCCAGAGTTATCCTCTTAAGTAGTTAAAGAAAGCCCCTAATATATTATATATCACGGCGCTAGGCTAGACCTACCTAGATTTCGAGTTACGAGACCGCTAAGTCACGTGACCTCTAGGCGACTCTTTAGCGTTCTAGGGCTACGCTAGCCTATAGCTAGACCTTTCCCCTCTTTAATATAGAATCTACTTAATATAGTATAACTAAAGTATATCAACCTTTATTTATTTGCTATTTATAATACTATTCTATATTTATCTATCTATTCTCTAGAGATAGAAGTATAATATCTTAATTAACTATTACCCCTACCTTAATAATTAACTAATATAAATATAATACCTAACTAAGCGCTAAGCTAACTAACGTATATTAACTAACTAACTTAAAATTAATTAATACCCCCCCTCTACCTTATAATAATATATTAAATAAGACCTAACTAGCTAGCTATAGTTATAAGACTATAACTATATTTATACTTAATACTAGAAGACTCTTAGAGCCCTATATTAAGGCCCTTTAATACTCTTATATTATACTACGTAATTATAATACTCCCCTATATAAGGACCTAAAGGCTTTTAACCTAAATAAGCTTATATAAGAGTAGCCTATTAAAGGCCTATTTATAAACCTTAATATAGAAGGATATAAGAACCTAGCTTAGAGCGCTATTACTAAATTATAAAAGTTCCCTAACTTCCTCTATATAAACTTTAATTACTTAGGCGAAGGTTAAAAGGTTACTCTTATTCTTGATAATATAATATAATTATTCTAAAGTAATTCTAACTTAACCCTTACTTAGATTTAAAATTAGCTTATAAAGAGAGCTACGTAAGGTACTAAGTCTTAGGCCATATATATTAGATATATTATTATCAGTAATAACTTTTATATACTTTATAATACCACTCTCTATTTAATTATATAAGAACTAAAAGCTTTAGGAATACCTAGATAATACCTAGATTACTAGTAATACTACTAAGTAATTTACTATACTTAGATACTACTAAGAAGAGTATACCTATACCTAATATAATACTATTACTATTACTAAAGAGTAAGATAAGGTGAGGGATACTAATAAAGCCTTACTCTAGCATTTTAAATATAATATAACTATTACTCTTCCCCTAGTAAACCCTCCTTCTAGTAACTATAACATAGCGCTTTAGGTTATCCTTAATTAAATAATATACCTTAAGAATTAGGTTTACTCTAGCTCGCCCTTATTAACTATTAGTAATAATAATACCTAGACTACTAAGGTACCTAAGGTCTCTAGTATTATTAGTATTAAGAGTATTAATCCTAAGTACTTAAAGTTTAATACCTAGCTCTTTTATATTAAGATATATCTTAATAATAGAGAGTATTATAATAAGTCCTAATACTTTAAGTATATATTCTCACGCTTTCGAGGGACTACTTATAATCTCCTATCCCCTTTCCTTTTAAGCGACTTACTTTAGATTATTATAATAGAGTAGCTTATTAAGGAACTAAAGGGTATCTCTATTAACCTAGTTTAATATAATAAGGCTTAGATAAAGCTTAATACCCTTACTATTTTATTGAAGGATATCTAGATTAAATAAGCTACCTTTCCTAAACCTATCTATAAAGCTAAGCTCTTAGAGTCCTAACAGCACTAAAGGTTCTATAAGAAACTACTTACCTCCCTTTAGAACTAGTATTCTGTTTATAATCTAAATAGCGCCCTTAATTTCTAGGATTATATTACTTAGGTTTATATTATAGCTTATATTATAGCGCCTTTAGATAACTACTTAGCTAACTAAACTACTATATAAGGCTTTACCCTAGTAACCCGCGCTAAGCTTTCTAATAGAGGAAACCCCTATATATAAGCTTATACTAACTAGGATTAAATCCCTAAAACTTTTTATAAGAAGCTCTATTACTAAGGCGTATACTTTATTTATAGTAATACTAGCTATACCTTATAGGAATACCCTTATAAGAAAGCTGGAGCTACTATAAGTATTACTAAGCCTACTAAGGCTATAAGTAATAACCCTAACCTAGTAGAAGGCTAGAGCCCCTAGCGAAAGTAAACTCCCTACTAGGGGAGAATTAAAGAGATTAGTAATTATAAGAACACCGAAGGTATATCTTAATAGTTTCTATTATAATCTTATAAAGGTTAAATAAACCTTAATAAATAACTATACTATATATAGTTATATACCTATATAATATCTCTCTAATAATACTTTAATAACTATAAAATATAAAATAATAACTAGAAAAGTATTTCCCTTGGGGAATAAATACCTTAATAATCTATATAAACTCTAATAATATTAATATCCTTATATATATATATAATCCTTAGCTTTATAGCTTTATAGCTATAAATATATAAAAATCGTATATAGACCACATAGTAATCTAAGCACGATTCTACTTAATAAGCTTAATAATTAGCTGCTTTATAGCTATATTTTAGAATATCTTTCCCCTTACTTCGTGAGGGTAGGATTTATAACTTAGAAATAATATTATTAATATTTAACGATTTCTCTGTCGATTTATTCTAGAAAAAATGCCTCCTTATGCTTAAATCTATTAGCCTTTATCTCTATATTACTTAGCCTATAAATATCTATTATTTAGGCTGTTTTACCATACCTTTTGCTACGTATATACCTATTCTTACAAGATCTATAAGTTACCTTATATATCTTTTAAGCCTATTTTTAATATTCTCGCTTAGTTATAGGTAAAGTTATAGTACTTGTTATCCTTTCTAGTCCTTCTTAGTTCTAGTCCTTTATACTATAGTCTCTTAAGAAATATTAAGAGAAATTAGAGCTAACCTTTTAGACTACTTACTAAGTAATAAACTTAAGAATCATAAGATATAATATAAGGTATTACTATACGTAATATTAAATATTTATATTTAAAAATATATAAGAGTATATCAAAATAATTAAAATGAAGTATTAAATAACTTTATATATACTAGATTTACGCGATTTAGAGTTAATTAAAGAAGTTAGCTAGTTATATTATAATATATTAAAACTAAAGGAGTCTATAAAATTAACCCTTTAAGTATATATAATAGGGCGTAATATATATATAAAAGCAGTATAATATCTAGCTATATCAGGCTATATGTATATTAGCTATTTTGGTATAAATTTCGCCTAGATCTATATATAGAGTTTTTAGATAGTTATATGTTAATTTTTAGTTACTCTTGTACCCTATACTATATAATTCGATAGATTTAGTCTTAGCGAACGGCTATAAACGACTTGACGATAGTTAGCGAGACACGCAAAGCCTAAAACCGGGCTAGCTCGCGGCGGTATCGTGATCGAATTAGACGGTAGACAATCCTAGCAGGAGCGGATGCGTTGGGAACGACACCTTAGTTTGCCTCCTGGACAGCCTTGGACGACGCTATCAACAAAGGGGAACCGGGTACGGTCGGTCTCAGGACCCACGCAGGTTTCGCCTACGATTTGTATCGAGCCCACCATCGACGGCAATCCCATCAATAACGAATATTTCACGGTCACCTTTGTACGGAATCTACCTTCAGCAGCTTAGAGACCAAAAAGGCTGCTCTCGGTTGCGCACCTTCGACGCCTTGGGATCTGGCAAAGCAATACGGTTTGGCGGGATCGGCTTGTGGACAGAGCTCTGGATCAGAATGGTACAGGAATAACAGCATAGAAGACAGGCCAACTGTCAGGCTGTTTCGCACGGAGTGAAGGGGTCTACGTGGCATCAGCTACCCGGGGGTGTGGGGCGTCGCGGGCTCGCGTTTACACCCCCCCGGGTAGATATCGGTTGTTGTATTCCTTCGAACCTAGACCTCCCCTAATCCCTGTCGTTTCGTCGAGTTATATTCCTAGTCGCTAGTCGGATGTAGCCGCTATGTTACTCCGCAGTGGGCCTGGCAAGCAGCTGACGCGCTCAAACGTGAATCCGAGATGCCCCACTTCGCCGATGCAAAACATTGACCAGCTGTCCCGAAATCACCGCTTTGCTCTTCAACCTCTATCTACATTTGCTGGCGGGCCCATGTAGACACTGGTTCCCTACTAACGTTTCCTTCTGTTTAGGCTAACAATTCCCTTGCCCTTCCCTGACGTGTGGCACAAGACCGAGGACGAGGGCCACCTTCTTGACATGCCAACAGGAAGGGATCGGACGAGAATCGTGAAGCCGTTTAACGTTACTATGGAATGGCTCTATATGGCCGAAGTTATACCAGAAGAGGGGCGTCAAGACAGCTATCTCACAGGGAATTGCATCGCATGTCTGTTCAAGTTTACATTGTGAGCAACTCTCTGAATCTTGGTTGGCAAGGATGTTAAGTGCTTTATGTGTCATCTTAACAAACATATCACTCAAGCACTAACTAGGTCATGGCGCAGACCGTCCACCAACATTAATCCACGACGCACCATGTCTCTCTGTCCAATGATGTAGAGATTTCAGCTCTGTTTGAACTATGTTTGCCACGCGTTTGCCCTTGGGAGATCATCAAGTTCCTAGTCAAGCCAACGTAGAGCACAGGCTTTGACGGACCAATTCGCCCACAACGCAGCCTAACAAGTATTGCAACCTTTCCAGTCTACTGATCCGCAAGTCACAATCCCTTTTTTCAGCTTGGTGCTGTAAGAATCAGGGTATGGGTCCGAGCGACAGAAAGCGAAGACCTGGCGGACGTCTTTCGGTGTAGGCTCGCATGATACGATCCCTCCATTCCAGAATCCTTTGGTTCCAAGATGTAGGTCATCCCTCCTATTGCTTGCAGCCCACTGAGCATCCCATGCTGATGCACCATCGAACCCCTCGCAGACGACACTCGTAGAAGCGAGAGTCCCAATGACTTGGGCCATCAAGGGAAGTGCAAAACAAGGCTTCATGATACCGAAGATGTGTGTATTGAGTGCGGTTCGGCAAGACGACAGTGCTGAACAGAGTTAGTGGTTAAGGTGATATATGTGATGTAAGAGTTACCTTTGCACTAGCCAGCTAAGAGGTAGCAGAGATGCAGACAGATACTGTTGTAGCTCGAAAGAAAACGTAACAGTAGAGGATAACGCCGCGAAATTAAAAGGGCTTATCGAAGAGTGCTTCTATGGGCGGTATGGCTTCAGCTGCTGGCTGAGATGGAATATGTCGAGGGCTTACTTAACCCGAGCACGTCTATATATAGGGCCTTTACTTATTCAATAATGACAAAATCGGACCCGTACTTGACTGCCGCAACTCCGACCTAGTGAGTTCGTAGTTACGCCGCAGCCCCTTCGCAAGAAGACTGATACTATCACGAGATCAACTAGTCTGCAAGAGTGGAGTTTTGCCCTCTGGAAGGTTCACAGCTAGTGAAAAGCGGCTGCATATATGCCGCAGCAGGGGTATGCTGCCGAAGGCGTTAGATGGGAATATGACTCGGTCAGCATAATGCTAGCTTCCCTAGAACAGAACTACACTACCAAACTTCGTCCCATTCTGATATCGCTCTTGACTTACAGATGTGATTTATAAAGGCAAATCTATGATGACGTATAGAATTTGCTTTAGAATATTTATCAACTATGCTTTTGAA
Organism: Colletotrichum ledebouriae; assembly: GCA_036785755.1. NCBI lineage: Eukaryota > Fungi > Ascomycota > Sordariomycetes > Glomerellales > Glomerellaceae > Colletotrichum > Colletotrichum ledebouriae. The sequence continues at coordinate 15,134 of JAVHLU010001366.1, read as the reverse complement.
TATTGAAGAGTCCTACTGTATCTTATGTTGATTCTGCCTCTTTCAATATTTTCTGCTTTCTATATGTTACGGGCTATGCTCAGTTCATAGTGCGCGCATTGCGGACAAGTGGTCAGCTTGTCGTTAGGTACCTTTTGGCTCAATTGGTAGCGCCTCTGCGTGCGCGCGCGCGCGCCCGCATGCGCTGAAGGCTGAGATGCTATTGGCTGCAGCACTACGCCCAAAAAGGGGCCGGCTCCTTCACACTATAAAAGAGTTTTCGCTACAAACTTTGGTGACTGGGGCTGTTTATTCTATAATTTAATAACTCTTTTCAGGAAAAGAGGCTAGTAGTGATCCGAAGGTGCAAATGCACCCCCGTGCTTTTTTGGGTTTATATAACGCAAAGCACTGCTTTTTTAAGCTAAAGTAAGCAAATTTCGCTTACTATAGTAATCTCTATATAAACTAGAATCAATTAGCTCTAAATAAACTCTAAGTTAAGGGCTAGGGCTTCTTCTATAGAATAGTTAAGAAAATCCCTCTCTAATTATACTAACTCCTCCTCTATAAGAGACTCCTACGTTACCTATAGTATTAGCTGCGAATACCCCCCCCCTCTTAGGCCTATAAATATAATAATAATATCGCGACGTTATTAGTAATAATAAAATAATAGGTATTATAAGAGGAAAAAAAGAGCCTAAAAGTTAGCCTAACTGCGATTATTAGGTTAGGTTAGCCTTACGCTAGCTTAGTTAGGTAAGGTAGCAAGCAGTGCCCCACCTTTCCTGCTTTTTTCAGCCAATACAAAAGCACCGCTTTTTTCGGAAAAAGCAGAAAATTCGGAACACTAGAGGCCAGCCTAAAATGCCGCAGTCCCTGGAAACTCTAAATTTTCGCCTCCCTACCGATTCTATTTAGTATCATATAATACTACGAAGCCCTCCACCCTGCAAGTCAAACTATGATTATTAGCCTTTCCCTCTACTAAGAAAAAGTTTTTTCATTGTTAAATACGCTCCAAATGGCTGCCAAGTTGGTTCAGTGCACCTTTCTTTCATTGTAGGCTACTCTGCAACCTCCGTCGCTTTTGGACTCCCTAACTATGACTATGATCTTACCTACATTAGTAGCTGCAAATACTGATAACTGCGCTACTAGAGAGATTATGGCTGTGAGATGTCTCGACGAAAGCTCTCATAGAAATACAGGATATACTACAAGTTGCTGTGGTGATGGAACAGCATTCACTAACGATCCCAATGGACCATTTGTAAGTCACTTGTCATCAGCATTGATAAAAAAAAAGGCTGATCACGTCCATCTAGTGTTGTACGGGCCGGACTTACCAGGCTTGGAATGATTTCGTTTCATGTTGTACCGATGGTAACAAACGTGATACTGTTGCACGTGAGATTAACTAGGTGCACGGATATAACTAGGTAGTATAAATATTAGACCACCTTCAGTCTCCCCCTCTAAGTATTATAGTTTATTAGTGAGATAAAATTAGGTTATCATAGTTAGGTATCTAACTAGAAAGCTTTCTCCTATTACATTATTATAAGTAAATTAGGCTATTAGTAATAGTAATACCTAATTATCCTAGTTATAGTTAATATAATAATATAAGTAGGTTTTTAAAATCTAGTGAATTTATTTAGTTTATCTATTAATTTATAAGTAGAAAGTAGTAGAGAGTTTATAATTAGATCTAAGCTATAAGATTAGAGATCTTTAAAACTTTAGAATAAATAACTTATCTCTATTAAATATAATTTCTATTAGTATCCTATATTAGTTAATAATCGTCTTAAGAAATATATAACTAAGGTCTTTAGTAGTACTAGATTCTATATAGGGGATAAAGTGAGTATATTTTATAAGTTAGTCTACAATTACTAAAATATTATTATATTTTATCTTGGTTATTAATTCTTTTGACTTAGGTAATTTAATAGTAAAGTTAAGTAAGATTAATTACTATATTACTTCGGGGATAGGTAGTAGTTAAATCTTATTTTAGGGTTAATATTAACTTAGTTTGCTTTTTATATAGATTTTATAGTTTTTAATAGTATTTATTACTATATATTATATAACGGTTTTATTATAATATCATTAGATACGTTTCTATATCTTAGTAACGCCTTAGTATCTATATATAGGTACTAAGTATATCTTTCTAATAGTTTTAGGGGTGATTCATATAGTTATACTAATACTAGAATTCCTAGCTATTATTAGAAGTTTTATAGCTAGTATAAGGTTTCTATTCTTATCTTATTTTAAGGTAACTTAAGTCTCTTTAAGTATTAGGATATTCTAGTCTAGTTATTAGCTAAGAGTATTAGCTCTATTATTCTTATTTTCTTTTATAGATAATTTTAAAGTTAAACTTAGATAGAAATTCTAATTATCTTATTAATTACTTATTAAGTATCTTTAAGGTAGTAAAGTATAAAAGATTCTTATAGTTTATATATACCTTAACTAGATATTTAGTTCCTAATAGTTATAATCTCTATTCTCTAAAAGCTATAATAATTACTATAACTTATTTATTATAAGTCTAATAGTAAAGTTCTAGTCTATTAAACCTTTCTAATATAAAAGCGACTAGTTATAATTAGTTCTTATTGTTATATTATTTAAGTTATATACTTATAGCGAAGTCTAAGGTATTAGCTTTGAGGTTTAAATAGTTTATTATCAATTAATATAGAGAGTATAATATCTTCTTTTATAAGTTACTTAATCTTATTAAAGTCTTATTAGTATTCTTTAGCTTATTAGAATATATTATCTTTCTTAGTAAGGTCTTAGAGTCTTATACTAACTTCAATATAGTTCTTAATAAATTATTAATAGAAGTTTAGAAATCCTAAGAAGGATTATATATTCTTAATATAAATAAGTAGAGGCTAATTATAGATATCTTTTACTTTATTTTTTAATATCTTAATAATTCTTAATATAATAGTAAATCCTAGGAATTTAACTTCTTAGTAATAGAATTTGCTTTTAGCTAACTTAACTAAGAGTTTTACTTCTTATCATTATTAGAGTATTTTATATTTATATTTCTTATATTCTTCTAGGTTCCTAGTGATAATAAGAATATTATTAAGGTATATTATAATAAGTTTATTGAGATATAGTTACAAGGTTTTATTAATTATAATTTAAAAGGGTACTAGTATATATATAAGTCTAAAAGGTATTATAAGCGTTTCAAAGCGTCTATACTATATTCTAGATACTATTTTTTATTTCTCGCTCTCCTTAATATAAATAAAGCTATAAGCTCTCCTAAGGTTAAGGGCTATAAATTAGTTTATACTATATAAGAGGTTATATAACCTAGATATAAGTAGTAATAAATAATAGCTCTTAATAGTCATAATATTAAGTGTTTAATAGTTAATTTATTGTTATTTCTTTCTATGCTTCTTTAATATAAAGAGTACTAGATACCCTATAAGTAATATTAAGGGTTTAATAAATTCTTTCTTTAGATTCTCTTTAAAATAATTATCAAATCTTTTATTTCTTCTTATTCTTAAATACTAGTCCTTTTCCTAGTTTTAGTTTAATCGTATTATTATAACTACTATATTCTAGTAATTCTATACTAAGTTCTCTAGTAAATAACTTCTTGGATTACTAGTATTCTACTAGGATAAATAGTATTTAATCCTTCTTATTAATACTTATTACTATTAATATTCTAATATTTATATTCTTAATTCCTAAGTATACTAGGTTTTATATTACTTTAGGAGTTCTTTATAGCCTATTTAAAGCACCTCTCTAGGGTTATTACTTAGTAACTAAGTCCTCTACTTATTAGAGTTAGCTAGTTCTTTAGTCTATCTATAGGTTATATTTTTATAACTATAGAAATCCTAGGATAATATTATAATTATCTCTTATAGTTATAATATTAAAATAGAGTTACTCTTAATAGCTATAATAGCTTAAAAGAAGCTATACTATCTCTAAACTAATAAAGCATTTATTATATTAAACTTTATCTCTTTTAATATTTTATAAGTAGTTTTCTTCTTCTAGGGTCCTTTTTCTCTATTTAATGTATTATTAATTTATTATATTAGATAAAGTTAGCTTATATATTAATTTTCATTATTACTAACATAGGTCCCTTATTAATCATTATATTAATTAAGAGATATCCTTTATTTACTTATAATACATTAGTATTATATAGGGATTGTATTATATTTACTTATTATTATTCTATTTTAATAAGTAAGTTTAAGTTTTTAACTATTTATTTTCTAGGACTATCTAAATTATCTTACCTTACTTATATACCTTAATAAAGGTATTCTCTTAAACCTTTAGTTTTAGTAGGCTAGATCTTATAGGAGGTATAGTGCCTTAGCTTTATGTATTATATATACTTTATATTAGCCTTATTAGGATCCCTCTTATAATGTCTTTATATTATTTAGGTATCTTATAGGGTAGTTATAACTAGGTATAAAGGTAGCGATTTCTTTCTTATCTCAATAATATATTTACTAATAAGGGAGTTAGGAAACTTAGTAGGTATATAGGATAGAGTTATTACTCTACGTATAGGGGTAGTACTTATAATTCTATTCTTCTCCTACGTATTCTATATACTAGTTATTAAGATAGTATATTTAAAAACCTATAGGTATTTATAATATATTAGAAGTAAGTATTTATTATTATTATTATCTAAGAGTAACTCTTTTACTTCTTTTTATTATTCTAAGGTTATTCTATAGAAGTATACCTTTTAATTATTACTAAAGGATAGAACCTGTTATAGTTAGAGTTTTAATTTTACTCCTTAATTATTATATTCCTCTTTAGAGCTAGTAATATTATTCCTAGATTTAGGTCTATAAATAGTTATTATCTAAGTATATTATTATATAAATATATAAGATCTGGCTAAGTTGTAAGGGGTCTTAGGTTCTTATTCTTATACCTATTTTTTAATTTAGTATTTTATATAGGGGTTAAGGTCCTCTCTAGAATCCTCTTCCTCTTTGTTAGATTCCTTATTAACTTATTCTCTAAGTTCTTAATTAAATTATTAAATTCGTTCTAGATTATTCTAAATATACATTTATTTTTCTAAATAAAATTCTATAGCTCCGACCTATTACTACTATATAGGATTATAAGGATTAGCTTTAATATATTATTTATAAAGCTATAGAGCGTTCTAGAGTTATTTAATATAGATTAAGTTCTTATATATTACTATTTTGTTATCTAGGGTCTTATAAACGTATAGTACTTTATCAAGTTATTCTATAGCTTTATTAAGTTCGGAACTACGCTATACCCCTTTATAAAAAGACTATAATAAACTCACCTAGTTCGTAAGTAGAATTTAGCAAATATTATATAGGTATTTTAACTTATACCCCCTACTACTTAAGGAAAATAATATAGGAACCCTATATATTCCTACTTAGAAATAAAGCCTCTAAATATTACTATATAAAATTAGATATACGCTATACTAGGGCTAATTATATTAGAGCTAAACGGGCTACTAAGGCTCTTGTAGCTTAGAAGCGCCCTCGCTAAACCTTCTAATAAGGTAAAAGCTACTATATAAGATAACTCTTTAACCTAAAAGGTTAACCTCCTAGTAGGGTGCTATGAACGCTACTATGTAAGAGGTATCTCCTTAACTAAAGAGGTCTTTCCTAAGAGGTATTCTATAGCTTTATATTTAAGCTTAGTATTACTATTATATCTATAAGATATTATATAATATTCTCAAAACCCCTTTATAAATAAGACCTATAAAATATATAATAAATAATAATACTTAATAATATACTATATATTAATAAACAGTATCTTACAGTATTAACCATACTGTCTGTACTGTGGATAGAAAGGTCTAGAAAGTCCTAGAAAGCCTTATCTTTAATAAGCTTTCTAGCTAGAACTAAAAGGGTTTAAGCTAAAACTTTAATATATAACTAAGCCTAAATAGGCTAAATATCTATGCAATCTACTGCGTAAGCTATTGCGTAAGTAATTACGTAATAGAAGCCTCTAGAAGGGCTAGAATAAGTATAAATAACTCCTCTCTCTCTTACCTAGCTAGTTACTAGTTAATAAGCTAAAATAATACTTCTTTTAATACCCCTATTATTACCTAAGCTACCTAGGCAATTACATTATATAATTACGTAACCTAAGAAATTATGAGCCCAGCTCTAGCTAAGTATACTCTACTTTTTATTATAAGGGATATACTAAATTAAAACTCCGAGAAACATCCGGGATACATCCGAGAAATCTCCGAAATATACCGAATTATATCCGAATTATATCTAAGAAATATCTACGAATTTCCTCAATACTTTAGAGATCTATTCTCTATAAAAAGGATTTATTTTCCTTAATACCTTAGACGTCTATTCTCTATATAAAGAGGATTATTCCTTAATACTTTAGAGATTAAATTAAGACCTAATATTCTAGGGATTTACTCCCTTATACTATCCAAGGGATTTATTCCCTACTATCCAAGGGATTTATTTCCTATTATACTAGAGATTTATATACTCTAGAAATATCTTAATATCTTAAGGAATTAATCCTTACTCTCTGAGGGATTTATTTCCTATATAACCCTAGGAATTTACTTCCTAGAATACGAGGAATCTATTTTCTTAGTACTAGAGATTTACTCTCTATAATAAGGATTTCTATGTTTTATAACTATAATAATCTTAAGAGATTTTATCTCTTTGAAAGGAATAATAATATATATAATAAATAAAGAAATATATCTCCTTAATAGAAGAAGGATTTATTTCCTTAATATATAGAAGAATTTCCTTCTTTAATATAAAAAGAAAATAAGGATTTATTTCCTTCATAAAAGGCAGTTTTCCTTTCTAAAAAGGGAAAATATTTCCTTGATGTATAAAGGTTTACTTCCTTAATAAAAAAGGGGATTTACGTTCCTAATATAAAAGAGATTTATATATCCTGGGATTTACTTCCTTAATATAACGAGATTTATTTCTCTAATATAAGAAGGGATTTATATCCTTAATATCGAAGGATTTATATCTTTAATATTAATAAACCAAAAAGGTATTTACTACCTTAATAAAAAGGGTGTTTACTTCCTTAATAAAAGCAAAAAGTAATATAAATAATAATAATACTTAAAAGACTTTTATATAATAAGAGGAGTCTTTTTATATCCTTTAGGAATTTATTTTCCTTTAATAACTAGAGATATACCGTCTTATATAAAAGGATAATCATAAGAATATAACTTCTATACTCTAAAATAAACATGAAGAGTATTTCTATAACATAAATAATACATATATACTCTTAAGATATAAAAAAGTATTATAATAAATAATAAATAATATCTACTCTTAGAATAAAGAGTATTATAATAAGGATAATAAAAATATATATACTCTTAAATAGAAAAGGGTATTAAGAATAAATAAGAAGAGATACCTTCTTCTTTATATACTATAATAAACTCTAATATACCTTATAACAAGGGTAGTAATAATATAGTACCTACCTTTAATGATATAAAGAGATTTATTCTCTATACTATATCTATAAATAGAGACTACTCTCTCTATAATTATAATAATAATAAGAGATTCTTCTATCTCTAATATTAATAAATATAAAATAAAATACTAGGAGATTAGTTTCTCTCTAGGTAATATAATATAAAGAGATCTTTTTCTCTTAATATATAAACCAATAAATCATAAAGAATAATAATAATAATAATATCCTTAAAGAATTATTATTCCTAAGGTAATATATATAAATATAAAATATATTATAATAATCTCTATATATAAATAGCCTTTCTATATTTAAAGGAGAAGATATATAATACTTGAATAATATAAGAGAATGGAGATATTCTCTAAATACCTTCTAGAGTCTCTACTCTGAGATATATAACACTATCTACTTTAAAATAATATCTATAAAAGAAATTATTAAGAAAATAATAATAATAATAATAAATACTAAAGAAGAATAATATACTTCTTCTTAATGTATATAATATATAAGGAGATTCGGATTCAGAGCACTCCTTATATAAATTATAAAGGATAATAAAGAAGAATAATATACTCCTTCTTAATATATTAAGTTCGGAATTACGCCGCAGCCCCTTTATAAAAAGACTATAATAAATTCACCTAGTTCGTAGGTATAGTTCGGGAAACACTATATAAGTATTTTAACCTATACCCTCTACTAGTTAAGGAAAATAATATAGGAACCCTATATATTCCTACTACTTATAAGTAAACCCTTATATAAAGTCGGACGCGCGCCGCACTAGGGCTAATTATATCAGAGCTAAACGGGCTACTAAGGCTCTTATAGCCTAGAAACGCCCTCGCTAAACCTTCTAATAAGGTGCTATAAAGGCTATTATATAAGATAACTCCTTAACCTAAAAGGTTAACCTTCTAGTAAGATACTAAAGGTGCTATAAACGCTACTATATAAGATAACTCCTTAACTTAAAAGGTTAACCTTCTAGTAAGGTACTAAAGGTACTATAAACGCTACTATATAAGAGGTAACTTCTTAACTAAAGAGGTCTTTCCTAAGGGGTTCTTATAACTAGAAGCATAAGAAGCTCTACTATAAGTAGGGCTTTATACCTCTCCCTCTTCCTTATTCTTCCCTTAACTATATTAATACTAGACCTTATATATAAAAACGCTAAGCCTGCGCGAGGTATACCCTTTAATACTAATAATATATAAGAGCTTACTAGAGAGTTTAGTATTAATATAATTAATAAAACCTACTCTTTTTTTAACTACTCTATTATATATAAAGAGTATATTATTAGTATAGCCCTTAAGAGGGCTCTTATTAATACCCCTAGAGGGGATACTTACTATTATATTATAACTATATAAGTAGACTTAGTAGTAGAAGCTAGGTAAGTTATTATATACCCTATAGAGTAGCCCTTCTTCGAGCAGGTCCTCCGTACTATTAAGGCAGAGGTAGCCTAGGCCCCTTATAGCTTATTAGTAAGTACGGCTTGCGCTAAATAGAGAGAGCGTTGCTAACGATAGCATAGCGAAGGCGTTAGCTAACCTGATTAAATAAGAGGATAAAGATAGTAACGACTTCTAGCGGACGAAGCAGTAATAGAGGCGGTATTAGTAGCGCAGGTAGTGCGCGAGAGGAAAAGTTAATAGTTTCGTAGTCTATTAAATAATTAAAAACCACGTTATTATCGATATGAAGTTAAAGATCGTGAGGCTATTTAGTAGGGTATATATAAGTGCGGCTATAGTTAGGAAAGGTAGTTAGCAAGATTATATAACCGAAGGCTATATATTATTAGGAGGCGCGGAGTTAGAAGGTCTATTAAACTTGAGCAGGTAAAATCACTATGTAGTGGCCAGAGGCCTCTTCTTAATATATAATAATATATAAGAAGATTCGGATTTAGACCACTCCTTGTCTAAATCATAAAAAGTAATAATTATAAATAATAAGGGCTTATGTAATATAAGCTATATAATACAAAATAATAGCCTTTATAAACCTGCATCTTAAGAATTATATAGAAAAGTTCTATTTGAAATATAATAGAATTTAATAATAGTAGAAGTATTGGGATGGGATGAGATAGACTTAGCTGCGTAGCTTTCGAAAGGCTCCCTTAGCGCACGGACCCGTTATACGAAGACTATAGAGTAAAGCGTAGAGGAGAGGAGCGTAGTAGATTATAATATTATTTATATGTTATTATAATTAGTACCTTAATAATCCTATACCTCGTTTTTAAGTATTTCCTTAGCGAATCCGCGCCTAATCTAGATAATCTCTTTTAATTAGATCTATAAATTATCTTATATATCTTTTAAACTTATTTTTAATATTCTTACCTATTTATAAGTAGAGTTATATTATTTAATATCTTTCTAGTTCCTAATAGTTCTAGCCCTTTCTAATATTACCTAGAGGCGGATTATTTTACTCTTTTTAATAGCTTTTATAGGCTTAGAGAGTTAGGTGCCTTCACTGCGTCTATACGTCCCTGCTATTAACATATATATATATGTTAAGCGCCTAGGCTTATAGAGCGATATAAATAAGATAAATATAGGGATCCGCAGGATTACTAATAGAGAGCAGAGGACCTAATTTATAAGTATAATTATAGATAATATTTATATTAATAGTAATTAGATTTAAAATATTAGCTTTTTTATTTTCTCTAAAAATACTTATAATAAGGACCTAATACTAGGAGCTCTCTTTATCTTAAAGATTTAAATAATACTAGATTATATATAGAACTAGATTATAAGAGTCCTTTAGTCTAGGAAGATTAAGATTAATATCCTATTATTATTCTATATAAGAGACTTAACTACTTACTTCCTAGAAACTATTACTAAGATGGATTACTTTATTTCTTCTTAGCGTTAATATACCCTCTTATCTCCTATAAAGGAGGGGAAATAGAGACTGTTACTAATAAATCTAATATAATAATAAGCTTAGACTTTATAAGAGATAATTAATAAGTTAATAATACTAAGGATAAGGAAGAGCTAGATATAATACTACGGAGTATAAAAGTATACTAGGATATTAAAGCGATTTAATAAGCTTTTAAAAGCTCTTATAACCTACTAGATAAAGTTAAGTAATAATTAGACCTAGATAAGGAAGTTAGTTTTATATTTAAAGAGTTTAGATTAATTTTTAATAAAATCCTAGAGATTATAATCTATAGTAAAGTTACCTCTAAGCTTAATAAGATCTATAAAGTAATTATAAGTATAAGGTATATAATAGGATATAATAGCTATAGTATTAATCATTAATACTATATTTATAGACCTAAGAAAGGAATACTAAAGAAGAAAGTACCTAGGAGGAAGTATAAGTTAGTATATTAGAGAGGTATTAAAGTTATTATAGCTATAGATACTACTTTCTCTTATAATAATTATAAACCTATACTAATAATACTTATATTACTAATAAAAGATATTAATATAATATATAAGATAGAAAATAAAAAGGTTTAACCTATTAATAATACTATATTAAATAGCTTAACCCTAGATAGAGACTTAGAGTAGAAGTTAAAGGTATAGGTAAGGGCTAAGGAGAATATAATATTAGATCCTAGCGCCCTATTTATAAGCTTAGTTATATTAAAACTTTTAAATATTAAGTAAGGAATAAGGCTTATAAGAGCTTACTAAGAAGCTATTCTAAAGACTATTAATTATCTATAGCTTAAAGAAAAGAAGCTCTTTTTAGCTATTCTTATTATAAGAGAGAAGGCTTTAGCTTAGGAATTTAAGTATTATAGCTCTATATACCCTTTTATTAAACCTCTATAAATAATTTAAATAATACTATATAAGGAGTAGTAAGTAAAAGGAATCCTAATATTAGAAGGACTAGAGTAGGATATTATTATAATTCTAAAGGATATACTAAAGAAGGGAATTCTTAAGTAAAGTTATATAGCTTATTATAATTAATTCTTCTCTATATAAAAGAAAGATAATAAGATAAGGCTTATTAACTTAGTAACTTAGATAAACGTAATTATAATATAAGATATAATACTACCCCTTTTAGTAGACGACCTTTTAGAAGACTTTGCTATATATTAATTATTATTACTACTTAACTTCTTCTTAGGATATAACTAAGTCCCCTTAGACCCTATTAGTAGAGACCTAACGATATTTATATTACTTATTAAACTACTATAGATATATATATTATCTCAAGGAGTAATAAACTTAGTTACTTAGTTTATATAAGTTATAATTAGAATCCTATATAACCTTATCCCTAGCTACTATTAAGCCTTCCTTAATAATATTACTATTAGAGGACTAACTTTATAATATAGTATAAAAGAGATCGAGTCTTATCTAGGGATTTATAGATTTATTTTAGAATATTTATAGAATATTAATAAGGTTTTAGTTAATTTAGAGCTAGTAGAGTATATAGTAGTAATAGTTAAGTTATAATAAGCCTAGGAAGTAGTAATAATTATTAGCTATATTTATAGTATTAATAGGCGTTATCTAGAGGAAGCGAAGATAGTTAAGATCTATAAATAAGCTACTTATACTAATTTAATAGAGTTAAGAGCCTTCCTTAGGATTATAACGTTCTATAGGTCCTAGGTAAAGAACTACTATATTATTATAAAGCTACTTACTAACTTAGTTAAGAAGGATATCTTATTTAGCTAAGAAGAGAAGTAATAAATAGTGAGATGGGATAGGATGACTGTGGCTACGCAAAAAGGGACCCTAACAAAAAGAGCGTAATGCGTTATATGTTGTATTCGGGAAGAACTACTCAAAGGGCGCGCGCGCGCGGGGGCGTATATATACGCGCAGGCTTATATAATCCCAGCTTTCCTACTGCGCGCAAGGTGGGTAGCCCCACCACTGCGCCTATCACAATAGCTATAAATACCTTAAAGATAATACTTATAAAGGCTCTAATCCTTATTACTATAGATTATAGCTTTAGAGGAGGAGATATCTACCTTATAATTAATATTAGTAATATAGGATAGGGCGGAGTCCTAGGATAATTTATTAATAACTAGTATATAATCTCTCGCTTTAAAAGTAATACTCATTTAAAATAAGAGCTATTATATAATACTAGGACAAAGGAACTATATAATATTCTAAAGGCTTTAAAGAGAGTATATAACTATTTATATAGATAATACTTTATCCTAGAGATAGATACTTAGATATTAGTTATATAACTTAATAAAGTAGCTATAAACCTTCTAGAAGCCCTTATTATTTGCTAGATTATATAGGTTTAAATATTTAACTTTAAAGTATAATATAGCTATAATACTTAGAATATAGTAGTAGATAGCTTCTTATAAAAACCTTAGGGACTTTCTAATATTATTAATAAAAACGCTAAGGGGGAGATTAACTCCTAGATTAATTTATAGATCTTCCTTATAAATATAGAAGCTAGTTCTATCTTTACTTAAGCTTAATACTATAGTAATAAGTAATATATAGAGGAGGTCCTAGTAGGGAATATAGAGGTTATAAGTAATATAATAAGTATCCTAGAAATACTTCTTAATAGTTTATAGACCTATTTAATATATTCTTAATAAATCGCTTATTATTTAATAATTTAGAGATACCCTCTAGGAGTTTAACTAGTAAGGTATTATAACTTTAAGACTAGAGTATTAGATTATTATATTTAGAACTACTTGCTTTTGATTAGACTAATAAATTAAAAGCTAATATTATAATAAGTTAAGAATAATCCTAAGTAATAGAAGAAGCTAATTATAAAAGCTTATAAAAAGACTAGTTATTAAGTTAAGTAAGCTATAGCTAGAAGACTATTTAATTACTATATCTAAGCTAATATATATATAGAGATTAGTAAATCCCTAAAGAGTTACTTTAATTACTAAAAGAGGAGAGCTTAATATATAGATAATATAAGGACCTATAGCTCCCTAAAGGGACTACCTTTTATAAGGATCTTATTAAATATATAGAGAGTAGGTAAGTAATACCTTATAAAGGTAAGGGATCTACTAATAAAATAGCCTAAGGCTTACTAGCTTAAAAGAATAACTTTAGCTAAGATCGCTAAGTTTATTTAAGAAGAGGTTATCTATTACTATAGATTATATAGCGAACTTATTATTAATAAAGGCTTAGAGAATAAGGATATTATTATTAAGTTTAATAAGAAATATAATATAAAGAGGAAAGTAATATCTATATATACCCTAAGGGCTAATAGAGTAGGTAAGACTAGTTATTAGCTAATTACTTATATATTATTAATATAAACTAGAGCATAGAGAGATATTAACCCTTAACTATACTTTCTTACTACTATATTTATAAACTAATTAAGCGTTTATATTTTAACTAGCTTTAGCCCTTTCTATGTATTATATAGGTTTAGGCTTATTACTCTTACTAAAACCCTAATACTAACCTAGAGGGCTCTTAATTAGGATTTAGTAATAATAATAGATAAGGAGGTTTTAATATATCTATAAGCCTTCCTATAATAGATTACGGATAGTAAATAAGCTTAATACCGAACGCGCTCAGCGCGGTTATCCCGCTTAAGGGCGTCTACCGCGTTTAACGCGTTAAACGTACCTAAACGCGTTAACGCTTATATAAGGGCTTATCGCCTTTAAGGAAAAAACCTTCGAAATTCATAGTAATTTTTACCTATAATTTTCGCCTACTTCGTGGACTATAATAATTAGTAGCACGACTAAACGGTTAGCTATATCCCCTTATAACTAAGGATATCCCTCGTAATTAAGGAAGGTACTTAACTATACGGACGGCTAACCCTGTTAAGTTTATATAAAGTAGTATTATAGTAGTTAATACCTATAGGTATTATATAGCGTTAAAAGCCTCTAAACTCCCCTATTCCCTTAACTAGGAAATGTTAATAAGAGATGTTAACCTTTTATTATTTCCCTTAACTAGGAGATATCCCTAAGAGATATTAAACCTTAAAGATTTCCCTAACTAAGGAACATCTTACTAAGATAATAAACCTCTAATAATTATACCTTACGAGCTACTTTCGAATTATAAGGTTAAAGAAGGTCTTAAGTCTAACTTTCTAGAATTTATTAACTATTTAATTATTATAAACTTTATAGTAGCGCTTAAGTAATACCTAGATAAGTTCTACGCGCTACTTACCCTAATTAAGTATACCCTTCTTAGGTTAGTAATAAAGGTAAGTATTATAGCTATTACTTATAAGAACTTTAAATACCACTTAGCAAATTACTATAGACGTATTTAAAAGTTAATATTATATAGGGAAATATATAAGACTACTTAATACGTTTAAGGTAAGGTCCTATAGGTATAGATAACTAACTTATAACTATTTACTAATACTATTAGGTAGTAGTATCGCTTTAATCTCCCTTATTATAATTAATATATTAAAATAGAGATTAAATAGGGCTAGACTCTAGACCTAACGCTCCCCTTTAAAGAGGATAAAGAGAGGGGAGGCTATAAGACCCTAAGAGCTAAAGCTAT
>JAVHLU010001365.1:0-31917 GCA_036785755.1 Colletotrichum ledebouriae | reverse complement strand
TATTAAAGCTAAGGAGGGTAAGGGAGGAGAGTTAATTATTCCTTCTATAAGCTACTAATAAATTACTATATTATTAAAGTAATTAGTAGATATAAAAACGTACTCCTTACCCTTTAAGCCCTCTAGTCTCTCTCTCCCCCTTATATATATTATTTACTTTTAAACTTAATTTATCTACTACTTATATAATATTAATTATTATACTATAGCTCCTCTTTTTCTTTAAATATTACTTCTATTTAGCTCTTTAGTTTATAAATTACTTATACTTTTCCTATATTAACTTTTCTCCTAATATATTATAATAGGGAAAGTTATCTTTTATAATAATAAAGCGTTAGATATATAGATCTAGGAGTTAAAATCCTTAAACCTTCCTATCCTTAAAATTAGACTTTTAATAACGCTTATACTTAATAAACTCAGTATAAATAGGTTTTAAGTATAGGGATAAAATAATAGAGATATCCTAGGCTTTAGACCTCCTAATAAGCTTAGTTACTAGCCTTAGCTAATTAAATATAATATACGCCCTCTGCCTAGGATAGATAATATCCCTAGTTAGATAGACCTTTTTAATATAGTATTAAAATATATCCTTATTAAATATTAGAATAAGACCTTAGAAGTAATAGAGGAGACGACTTACCCCTTATACCTATAGTTAGTTATAGCTAGTATATTTAATACTATTAGCATACTTAAGATAGTAACTCTAATATATACTAAGGATATCTTAGTAGTTACTTACTATATTATAAGGCCTACTAAGCCTAGCTAACCGCTCTACTATAAGATAGTTAGAGGTATAGAAGATAATTTTAAAGATAGAGATATAGGGGATATTATAGTTACTTAAATTAAAGCTAAGTCCTCTAATATACTCCTTATTTATCTATAAGCGCCTAAGTTTACTAAGGTAGTTAGTATAGGTCTAGTAATTAACTTATAAAATATAAGAAACTAGTTTTATAATAATTAGTAGTTAAAGGGAGGAGCTAAAGGATAACTATAAACTTTAATATTTATCGCTAGGAGCTTTCTACTAAGATATAAGGCTAAGGAAGATTTAATAAGATAACTATACCTAGTAGAACCTTAATATATAAACCCTCTATTATAAGCCTCTAGTCTCTACTTTATTAACTAGCTTAGGTTTTTTATATATATTAGAAGCCTAGTACCTCTAAAGTAGCCTATTAAAATAAGGTATTAAGCTTAGATTAATTATTTATTAAAGGCTTTTACTAATAAAATACCTCCTAAAGGATACTAGACCTAACTAAGAGTAGATAGAATTCTATATAATTAATACTTTAAATTAAGAGATAAAGATATTAGGAAAAGGATAGCTTAAGAAGATATTAAATATTAGATAGCTAAGTATACCCCTTAGTTTATAGACCTAGAGGTTTTCCTCTCTAGATAGGATAGATATTAGCCTACTAGTACCTATAGAGACTAATTTATAAACTAGTTTAATAATTCCTATTAATCTAGAAGAGTTAGATAGAGAGGAAGGATTATTAAAGGAACTAAATATCTAGAATATAAAAAGAAGGAATAACTATAAGAAGTAAAAGAGGGATTATAACTTATAGTAACTAGCTAACTTTATAAAGTATTTTAACTACTCTAGGTCTATAAAACTATTTATATTACCTTACTTAGCCCCTATTACCCTAAGAGATATTATATTTAGCCCTATTAATACCTTAGCGGGATTTAATATTATAAGACCTAAAGGGAACCCTATACTAAATAAAGATAAGCTTATACTAATAGTCCTATAATATATATAATAGAACTAAGAATCTATAAATTACTTAATAACCTAATATAATAGAGGGTTATTTATTATAACTTTAGCCTAGGTAGAATATTTATTAAACCTTAATAATATATAAGGGAAGCTAATAAGATAAGAGGAGTTAGATAATTTAGAGGTTATAACCTTTTTTATATTTATAATTAAGGGCTACCCTCGTAATATCTATACCCTAATCTATAAGCTAGCCTAGTAACCTAGGAAAGAAATTAATAAGGTTTCTATAGAGCCTAAAAGAGAAGAGGCGAAGAATCTCTAGAATATTACTAAGGCCTTCTTTCTACTAAACTATAGTAATTATTACTAGGCTACGATTTTTATAGATTAGTCGACTAGCTACTACTTCTATTATAACTCTATATAGGACTAGAATAGCAATTAGCGCTTCGTCGAGGCTATATAGGACCTTAATATATAGTATTATAAGATAGGAGCCCCTCTATAACTCTAAAAGCTCCTATTAATTAATACTTATATAGTTAATTTAGTTTAGTAGAGGGATAGATTTATATATAGTCTCTAATATATTAAATAGGCTAGAGCTCTAATTCGAGAAGGATTACTATCTCTATATCTTAGTAATATAACCTTAAGTAATAATATATTATTCTCTAACACTAAAACTCCCTTAGTTACTTAATATATATCTATAATTACTATAGAGTTCTATAACTTAACTATTAATAATAGTATAGCTCTATAAGATACCCTATTAAGCTAAGAAGACTTTAAGAAAGCACCTTTCTTCCCTTTATACCCTCTTACTCCTTTACCTATAAATAATAATATAATAGACTTTAGAAATAATAATAACGTTACGCTATCTCTTATAGTAGATATTCCTTAACTTATTTATAGATTATTAGTATTATCTAGGTCTACTTTATCTAAAATACTAGATAATAAGCTTAAATACCTTAGATATTAGCTTTAATTATAGGTCTTATAGATACTAAGTCGTAGTATAACTATTATACTACGCCTAAGAACTATACTTATAGATATACTATTATATCCTAAGAGGCCTAGTCCTTTAAATAAGTATAATTATAGCTATATAGACTACGTCTAGTAGAGGGTTAACTAATAGGATTAGATTAAGTAGAATACGCCTAAGGGAGCGTATTATTATAACTTCTCACGCTTAGTATAATAAGGCGGGTAGTTTTAGCTATACTAAGGATTAGAGTAGGATAAGGAGTATAATAAAAAGGAAGAGGTAATAAGGCTATTATTAAGATATAACTTATAGTAGAAGATAGTTAAACCTAAGGGACCTTCTTAATAATAAGATCGCCTACTTAGAAGATATTATTAATAGATTAGTTCTATAAATAGAGTTTATTTACTATTTTTATAAAGTAGTTTTATTTATTTTTTAAGACTCTCTTTTATAATATTATAAAGAATCTTAAGGGGATAATTAGAATAGGATAGGATAAACTTAGCTATATAACTTTTAAAAAGCTCCCTTAGCGTATAGACCTATTATAGGGAGACTATAGAGTAGAGCATAGAGGAGAGGAGCGTAGTAGAGAAAAAGATAATAGGATTATTACTATTAGTACCTTAATAACCCTATACCTCGTTTTTTAATAATTTCTTAGCGAATCTATACCTAATTAAGATAATCTCTTTTAATTAGATCTGCGAATTATTCTATATATCCTTTAAGCCTACTCTTAATATTCTTACCTATTTATAGGTAGAGCTATATTATTTGTTGTCTTTCTAGTTCCCTTCGGTTCTAGCCCTTTCTAATACTAACTTATAAGAGGGTATATACTTAGTAGACTATTACTAGGTAATATACTAAGTATAGTAGTATTTAACTTAGAAACGAGTAGCTATACCTAGTATATCTTTATATATATAGTTAATAGCCTAGACCCCAATATCCTCTTAGGGCGCCCTTAGATAGAATAGAGCTAGGTTATTTATAACGCTATAGCTTACTAAATATATTATAAGAGGGGATAGGTTAAGCTATACCTAAAGGACTAAGAAGAAACTCTCCTTATAAAGGAAATAAGGGCTATAAGATTCCTTAATATACCCTTATTCTCTATAATCTACTAACGCTTAGTAAGATAATAGGGTAAATACTAAGAGGGTACTAAAGAAATACTAATATAAGCTATTAGCTTATTTAATATTAAGAAAGCTTTAAATCTAAGACTAAAAGAGAATTAATAATACTATTTACTAGACTAGGTCTTAAGGGAGTTTCCTAACCTATTTAACTTTAATAAAGCTTAGTTACTACCCCCTGGGTAACTAGGAGTATACTACTAGATTAACTTTATACTAGGATTAGATAGGAGGGAGCTATTACTCCCCTAGGGCCCCCTCTATAATATATCGAGGGAAGAGCTACTAGTACTAAAAGAGACCTTATAAAACCTCTTAGATAAAAGGTTTATTAAGGCTAATAGCTTACTTATTAGAGTATTAGTACTTTTTATAAGGAAGCCTAGTAGGGGAATTTGCTTTTATATTAACTCTAGGGCCCTTAATATAATTATAAAGAAAGACTACTACTCTCTCTTACTAATCTCTAAAACGCTATATTAAGTAAGTATAGCTAAGTAATATACTAAGCTAGATATAATAATAGCTTTTTATAAGTTAAGGGTAGTAGAGGAGTATTAAGAGAGAACTATATTCTATACCTAGTATAAGTTATTTAAGTAGGTAGTCTACTTATTTAGCCTAACTAGCGCTCCTACTAGCTTCTAGTAATATATTAATAGTACCCTATAGGACTTCTTTAATAACTTCGTTACTACTTATATAAATAATATATTAATTTACTTAAATAGAATAAGGGAAGATTATAAGAAGAAGGTCTAGGAGGTTCTCTAGAGGCTAGTAAATATAAGCCTAAACCTTAACCTTATAAAGTACGAATTCTTAGTTAAGAGGGTTAAGTATATAGGGTTTATTATAATAATAGGAGAGGGTCTCTCCTATAACCTTAGGAAACTCTAGGTAATTACTAAGTAGTTACCCCCTACCTCTCTAAAAGGGGTCTAGAGCTTCCTAGGGTTTATAAATTATTATAATATATTTATATTAAAATATAGGAATATTATTAGACTACTTATACTACTTATTAAAAAGAATATAATATTCTAATAGGGAGATAATTAAGAATAAGCCTTCTTATATCTTAAGTAGCTTTTTAATACCTAGCTAGTACTCTATTAGTTTAGTTTAGAGGATATAATTATTATTAAAACTAATTATTTAGGATTTATATTAAAAGGGGTGCTCTTATAAGTTAACTTAGAGGGTAACTAGCGCCCTATAGTATTCTACTTATAGAAGCTCTTACTTATAGAATATAACTACTCTATTTATAATAAGGAGCTCCTAGTAGTCCTTTCTTACTTATATATATAGAGAGTAGAGCTATATAATATAACTACTTTTAAGGTACTAACTAATTACTAGGGGCTTAAATACTTTATAAAAGAGTAGCGCCTTATAAAGCGCTAGAGCTAATACGTAGAGGAGCTATCCTAGTAAGATTTTATTATTAAATCCTACCCTAGTAGGGAAGTAGTAGCCCCTAATACCCTCTCTTAGAGGGAGTAGGACGTGCTATAAGGGTAGGATAATAAGTAAAAGTAGGGAAGGGTTTTATAGCTAATACTAAACCACGCCTACCCCTACGGGGACCCTATAGTTAGCCCCCTAGTAAGGAGAAGTTAGAAGGGCTATACTAACGTCCTAGATACTATAGTTTTTAATAGTAACCCTAAACTATAGGCGCTATAGCTAGAAACTATAAGGAAGGATATAATATATAAGGCTATATACTATATAGTTACTTACTAGCTTTAGAGCTTCTTACTAGATATAAAAGCTAAGGTTTAAATTAGTAAGTATAATATTAATAGTTAGGGGAGGCTAACGTTTAAGGGGAGGCTATAAGTACCTAGCGGGGAGGATAATAATAACTTACTAGGGGAGCTCTATATAAAGATTATCTAATAGAGCTACGACTTAAGTATAACTACCTACCTAGGCTATAATAGCACGCTAGAAATAGTAAGCTAGTAGTTCTATTAGCTAGGATAATTATAAATAGTATAGAGATTTATAAGGAACTACGATATCTATAGAGGGATATATATCTAGAGGTAAGCTAATAGGGGCTTCTTTAAGCCCTTATTAATACCTACCTAGTTATACTTAGACCTCTTAATAGACTTTATTATAAACTTACTACTTATAAAGGATAACGCTAGCTAATACTTATAGGTTATAGTAAATAAGCTAGGTAAGTTAGTAATACTAGAGGAGATAGGTATTATAGAGGTAAAAGCTTATACTTACTAGTTCCTTACTTCCTACTTCTAGTTCTATAGGTTCTTATATAGTATTATTAGGATTTAAGGGTCTAACTAGGTAAGCTACGTCTAGGCTAAATTCTACTACCTTACTAGTATAAGGAGGCTATTATATACTACTTACTACCTATAGACTAATAGTAATACTAAGAGATAGAACTAGGAGATATAAGCTATCTTATGCGCGTTTATAACCTAGGTATAGGATAACTAGGGGTAGCTCTTACTTACTACTTAGCTAGCGCTCTATAATAGGGTTAGTAATATAACTAAGCTCTTACTATTCTTCTTAAAATATAGGTATTATACTAACCCTATACTTATAGTAAATAATATAATAGAGGAAGTCCCCTCTAGGGATATAGTAGCTACCCTCTTAATAATAAGACTATAAGAAGTAGTAGATTTTATTTAAATAAGTATTATAGCTACCTAGTAGTATAGCGAGGAGAATATAAACTAGTATAAGATACTTATAGAGGAGTACTAAGTAAGCGATAAGGTTTAGCTTTTAATAGCTAACTATAAGAGCCCTTAGCCTAGTAAGAAGCTATTATAGTTATATTATAAATATACTATAGTTAGAGTCCTAAGCTTATATATTATTAAGTTAGACGTGCTTAGTAATATCTACCTAAGGTTCTATATAGACCTCCTCTAGAGGGTACTAGAGGACCCCTTGCTTATATAGATAAGAAGAGACCCCTAGCTACTACTAATTATAACTAATAATAGCGAATTTAAGTAGTATATAGAGGAGATATATATAGTGTAATAGAAGGTAGTTAGGCGAGGGTAGAGACGCGAGGTCCTAGTTAAGTAAGAGAGGTATATAGAGCCTATCTAGGAGCCTATAGAGGCTATTATAGAGACCGCTATAGTAAATAGGTACGAAGCCTTATATAGACTAGTTATAGATAATAATAGCGACCCGGCTTATACCTAGGGGGGAGCTAGCTTAGAGGGGGGATAGTATTATAAGCTACGCCTAGGTTAAGCCTACCTAGGCTTCTACCTAGGTTTACTACCTCAAGGAGCTACCTAGGGCCTACCTAGGGCTTACCTAGTTATTCCCTATAGACTAGCGAAATCTCTACTAGAGAGGAAAACTTCCCTTTTTTCCTCTTTAGCTTAAATAAATAGCATTATAGCGACCTTATATTAAATAAACTCGGGTCTAACCCCTTATAATATTTATAAATAGATTATTTAGTAATATTTAAGACCTTATATTATAGTAAGGTTATATTATTATACTTACTAATAAAACGATAAATAATATAACCTTTATAATTAATAGTAATATTATTTATTATAGCTCTACTAAGTATAAATAAGTTACCTATAGCGTATTAGCCTTAGAGATCTACGCTATAGTTACTAGCGCGGACCTCGCTTTTACTATTACTTTAACCCTTTAATAGGTTTCTACTAAGCTAGGTATTACTAGCTCTATCCTTATGATAATATATACTAACTTATACTCGCTATATAAGTACCTAGTTAAACTTAGTATTATAAAGGAACCAAGGCTTATAATTAATATTATAGCTCTCTATTAGTTATATAAGCGCTATAAGCTATCTAAGATCTAATAGTTTAATAATAAAGATAACCCCGCTAATATACTAATAAAGGTAATATCTAATAGGGCGTTATACCGCCTTATTAATAGGAATAAATTAATAATTTATATAGAAGGATAGGTAATACGAATTGCAGAAGGATTAATATAATAAGGGTATAATAATAGATATTATATAAAGATAGGATGATAGCTAAAGCTAGCTACTTTTCGCTTCGTTTAGAAGCTAATAATAGCTTTTAACTTATTATTTAATCTACATAATTAGATAGGCTTATTAAGTAATTACTAGTATAAAAGAAAAACTACTAGTATAGGAATATTTACCTACCTATATAGTAATTAGGAGACTCCTACTCGCTTAGTAAGCTAGATCTAGCTTTAGATCTATAGCCCGGGTTAGAATAACTAGGACCTAGCGAGTAGTTATATAACCTATTATATAACCTATCTCGTTAGCCTTCCTATATTATTCCTACCTCGCTAGCTACCTTCTAACCTAACTTAATATTATTAACTATTTAGACTTTATTACGCCTACCCTCGCTCTCTTCTAATACTAGTATTTGTGAAACTAATAAGAACCTTTATTAATATTTAATATTATTATATACGCTTAGTACTTCTAGAGTAACTTATATTTTATATACCTAGATATTACTTTACCTCTAATAGATAGTAATCTAAATAAGAAGATACTAAGTATATTACTCTTAATTATATTTAATACTACTTACTATATATTACATACCCTCCTATTACTTAACTAGGATACTAAGTTTATAACTAAGTAGCTTTTAAGTATACTCTTAACAAAGAAACCTAGTATTATAGTACTAACTAAAATATCTCTAGAACCCTATTTATAATCTTTGCTAGACCTAATACCTACTACGTTTTATAGCTATATCCTATTAATTATAATAAGTTTAGATATTAATTCCTACTTATAGTCCTAAGAGAAGAATAGAAATTAATTAATCTAAATATATAGAACTCTTATATACCTAATAAACGTTATATTAAGATTAAAAGTAAGCTAATTACTATTAATCTAAATAAAGAGTCTAATAATAAAAAAGAATCTAAAAGTATTAAGCGTACTTAAGCTAATAAGCCTACTAAAACTACTTAGCCTAAATAATCCCTTAACTCTAGTTAACCTAACTAAGCTATTAATACTATTAAGCATACTAAACCTTAAGTATTAAATAATATTAGTATAGCTAGTACTAGATTAACTCCTATTATTTAGAATAAGAATAATAATATTAAAATAGCTACTCCCTAGAAGTAAGCTACTAGTACTAATACTCCTAATATAATAAATACTATTAAGGCTATTAATAGAATATAAGTCTATAGTAAATATATTAAATAGGTCTCTATCCTACTTAATAGATATAAAGATACTTATATTGCCCTAGTAACTATAATCTCTAAAGGTCGCTTAAATAATATAAGTATTATTACGCATAACCCTAGCTACTTTATTGAGTTAGCTATTAATGAGTTTAAGATAATTAGAGTAACTATCCCTAAGGGACTAGTTAATAAGAGCCTAGGCTTCCTTAGCCCTAAATAGTACCTTATAGCTAAATTATCTAATAAGTATATAGCTTTAGCTATAGGATTAGATAACTATATTAATATTAACCCTTTCTTTAATATTCCTAATACGCCTAGCGCTATTAAGACGCCTAGCGCTATTACTAATATTAAAATAATTATTATTACTAACTAGTAATTACTTACTTATATTTCTAGCTTTTATTACCTTGCCTGCTCTTATATAAAGTTCCTAACTACCTAGGAGGTAATTAATATCTACTTTTAATATATCTACTTCTTTCATATAACTAACCTTATTACCCTCGAGCGCGCTAAGCGCCTCCACCTATGAACCTTTATTTAGAATAGAACTATTATCTTTAGCCCTTATATTTATATTAGAGCCCTAAATATATTTATTATAAAGCGTATTATAAGTAACTCTAACTTTAGTATAGTATCCCTATTCTTTATTATTAATTAAAGACTATATTATAAGTTCCCTAGTATCTATATTAAGAATAATATATATATATTAGCTAGGCTATTATTAATAGTAATAACCCTAGTAATATCTATACCCTCCTAGATATTAATAATCCTAAGACTAAGGATATAGCTAATCTCTAATATAAGTATATTAATAACCTTTAAGGCTTTTATAACTAAGTCGCTATACTCGCTATATCTATTATAATTATTAAGAATAATAGAGTTATAGAGTTATACACTAAGGTTAATAATAAGTTCTATTATAAATTCCTTAAGTAGTACTAAGATAATATTAAGCTAGCTACTACTTATAGCGTTAGTATGAACTAACTCCTAGCTATTACTAAAGAAGTTAATAATAAGGATAAAGAATACTCTAACCTCCTTAAGCTAACTAACACTAATCCTATTAAACTAATTAATATTAATCCTAAGACTCCCTTAGCCTAAATAAATAGAACATATATAGAATAAATAGAATAAATAGAAAAAGGATTACTTAAGGTTATATATATATAACAATATAGCTATACTTATTTAGTACATTACTAATAATAGGATGTATAAATGAGATTTTATATTATATATTATAGTTAACGTCTTTCTCTTCTTATATAAGTAATTAATATTAAATATACTTAGCATAGTTATCCCGCTTAAGAGCGCTTAATATAATTAACGCGTTGAATATACCTAAATATAGTAAACTTCTTTAAAAGGGTTTATTGCCTTTAAGGAGAAAACCTTCTAAAATCATGGAATTTTCACCTATATTTTTCGCCTATGTCACGAATAGCGAATGGGCGAAGGTTAATATACTTTAATTACGCTATATTGAGTGGATTCTGCGTTAAAGAAGGGAAAAGTCTAACTATGGGCTAGCGTAGCCCAGGAAGGCTTAAGAGTCGCTTAGAGATTATATAACTTAGCGGTCACGTGACTTAAAATTTAGGTAGGTCTAATCTAGCGCTATAATATTACCCCCCCCCCCCCCACCCTTTACTAGTATTACTATCTATAGTAATCGACTACTATATTATAAACGTTTCCCTAAATAGGATCCCCTATCCTTTTTTTTCTTATACTTCACGCTGGGGTATTATTATTATCTATAGTAGCGGGGTCTTTATCTTAGGTAGCAGCTAAAAGCTAGGCTAAAAGGTATTTTAATAATCCTATAGTAGCTAGATTAATAGTATAGAAGTCCTATAGTGCTACTAGGGCCTGCTTAAAGCTCTCCGCGTTATACTAGGTAGGGTTATAATTATAACCCTTCTAGTTAGCGCGATATTATAACTATCCCTAGTATAACTAGCTAGTAGTTACCTATATAGCCTTATACTCTAGCTTATTATTAAACTTAATAATTAGTAATAGGGCGTGAAATTAACCTAGTAGTAGATCCCTGGTAGCTTTTTAAAGCTTATTAGAGTAGAAAACTAGGTAGTAGTTATATTCTTTTAGTAGATCTAGTACTTATATCCCCCTAGGGCTAGTAGCTTTAACTAGCTATAGTCTATCCTATAGTATAAATAACTTTAAGAAGTTCTTATAGCGCTATCCCTCTATTAATATATATATAGAGTCTCCTATAGCTAGGTTATTAAGTTAGTAGTAGCGATTTATAGCGCGAGCATAGCGCTATTAAGCTATAGCTATATTCCCTTTAGTAATATCCTAGATATTATAGAGGTTTTATATAAGCTACTAGATATTACCCTAGTTAATCCTTTCCTTTATTATTAAGAATCTCTATATATACTAACCCTAGTTAAAACTTATCTATAGCAGGTACCCCTATTCTATCTTAAATAGCATAAGCCCTATAGTTTTATTTAATAGCGCTACTAAGGCGAAGTCTATAGTAGGGAGTATTTTGCTCTAGTTATCCTAGAACTAGTTTATCTATAGGTATAAGTATTAAATTAAGTGTTAATTAAGAATCTTAGTTTACTTATTAGCTTCTATATAGCTTACTATACTTAGCTATATAGTTATACTATAGATTTTATAGAGCTCGTTCTAGAGGTTAGAAGTAAACTAAGGGCCTCTATCCAATATAATTATAGTAGGGAAACCTATATATTAAAAGATATAGGTATAATATAGCTAAGCGAGATCTTATATTATAATAGTCTTATAGTAGGGGAGGGAAACTATCTTCTTTAATAGGTAGTATATTATTATAAATATATTATTATACCTATAGTAGTTAAGTAGGTATAATATTAAGTCTATTATAATATATTCCTAGGGGTAGTCTAGTATTAATAGGGGTTTTAACTCGCCCGGGGGTTTATCTCTTAGCTTCTAAGCCTAGTAGTAGGTATAGTAGTTATAAATATACTACTTAATATTAGTATTTAGCTAGGGCTAAAAGTAGCGCTCCTTTAGAAACCTATTAGTTTTACTTTGACCTAGGTATACTATAAGCTTTTAGGTATAGGCCTTATGAATTAATTTTATGTATAGGTCCTCCGCTTTAAGTACTATAAGCTTCCTATTTATTATTAAGAGCCCGTCTCGCATTTTATAGCGCTTTTCCTTAGCTATAGCGAGTATCTTTAGCGCCCTAAGTAATAATATATTAGGCTCGTAGTTAGGCTAAAGGATCTATTTAACTAGGAGGTATCCTTTTAGCTTACCCTCTAGTTTAAGTATATTAATAGCTATTATAGGGTAGTTCAGAGCGACCTCTAGTAACTAGTATAGTTTATTTACTACCCCTAGGGATAGGTAGGAAGGTAGTAGTAATACCTAAGTATAGTCTAACTTATAGATAGCTTATTAGGTATAAAGGTCCTTATTTTTCTATAAGAGGGTATTAGCTAGTATTCTTTTATGTCCTAAATAGTATTAGATATAGAAGTTAAAGCTAGCTAAGATACCTAACTAATAGGCTTAGTAGATGTTTAAGAGCTATTTAGTTATAAAGTAGAGTAGTAGCTAGTATTTTATAATAACCTCGAAGTATTATATAACTATAGAGAGTTTAGCCCTCTATTCCTCTAATACTAGAATAATTACTGTTATCTTATAGTTATAAATAGGGTAGTTTATCTTAGTTTGTAATATAGTCTTTAAGAAATAGGCTACTAGGTACTATAAACTATTATTAGTTTATTATTAGAGGAGGGTAGTAGTATAGATAGATTTATAG
Organism: Colletotrichum ledebouriae; assembly: GCA_036785755.1. Lineage (NCBI taxonomy): Eukaryota > Fungi > Ascomycota > Sordariomycetes > Glomerellales > Glomerellaceae > Colletotrichum > Colletotrichum ledebouriae. The sequence continues at coordinate 18,943 of JAVHLU010001365.1, read as the reverse complement.
GTACCTATCTTAACTTAGGTAGGTAGTTTAGGCTTCTAGTAGTATAGGATAGGGGCTAATATTAGGGCCTCCTTAAGTATTATAAATACTACTACGTAGTTATTATTAAACTTGAAATAGGTATTCCTTGCCATCAGCTTGGTAAGTAGTTAGGCGATCTTTCTAGAATTGATAATAAATTAATAATAGAAGTTATAGAATCCTAGGAAGGACTAGACGCTATATACTATAATTAATAGCTACTAGCTTTTTACTATAGAAACCTTCTTAGGGTTAGGGCTAATCCCTTTAGTTATAATAATAAACCTAAGGTAGCGCGTTATAGTTATACTAAATTTATACTTCTTGATATTAGCCTAAAGCCCTACTTAGCGTAGCTAGTTAAGGACCTTCTTAATATACTCTTTATACTAGAGGGGGTCCTGTAAGTAAACTAGGATATTATTTATATATACTATATAGAGGTGATCTAGGTATTCTATAAGTATACCTTCCGTTAGGAAGGTTAATCTTTACCTTTTAAGAAGCTAGGTCTACCTAAGGAAAAAAGCTCTCTTATTACTATTAAACCCCTATATATTAAAAGCTTAAATCTCATTAGTCTTTTAAAGAATTAAGCTAAATTATTCTAAGTTTAGATAAATATAGGTCTATATAGCTTAGTTTAGTCTATATTACTCTTATTAGCTCTTATTAGCTCTTATTAGCTCTTATTAGCTCTTATTAGCTCTTATTAGCTCTTTCTTAATAAGCCTTATATATATAATAAAGCTCTAGCTAATAGCTAGTAAGAATAGGTACTTATTATTATATTTATATCTTTATTTAAAGGTTAAATAGAGTTAGCTATAACTAGACTTAGTAAATAAAGCTATATAAAGTAGTTATTAAGAATTACTTTAAGTAATATAGTTATTAAGAATTGCTTTTAATCTTTAAAAGATCTCCTTACTATTACGGGCTACGCCCAGGTTAAGCCTACCTAGGCTTCTACCTAGGTTTACCGCCTTAGGGAGCTACCTAGGGCTTACCTAGGGCCTACCTAGTTATTCCCTATAGACTAGCGAAATCTCTACTAGAGAGGAAAACTTCCCCTTTTTCCTCTTTAGCTTAAATAAATAGTATTATAGTAACCTTATATTAAATAAACTTAGGTCTAACCCCTTATATATTTAAGCTTATTATTATAATAATAATAATAGGTCGAGCGCTACTCCCTACTAGTTAGTAAGATAGTTAATAGTAATATAGCTAAAACTTAAGATAAGCTATTAAAAGCTAATTTAGTAGTAGTAATAGAGTCCCTCTAGTAATAGTTATAAGAGGTTAAGCAGGGGAATAGCTAACGTATAACTATATAGACCCCTATAAGTACTACTAGTAAGGTACTAGTAATACCTAGTATAATATACTAGAAGCTACTACCCCTACCCCTAAAGTCTTTAAGTAAGTAGAAGGAATATACTACCTAGATATAGTAGATAAGGTATAAGATTACTATAGATAGGGCGTTCTATACTATAGATATAGAGGTATAGTACCTTATTAACTCCTATTTAAATATTATAGCCTAGTAGGTAGTCTCTACCTTCTATAGAGCTAGGGGGAGCAGGGGGAAATATAACCCCGAGGACTTTATAGCTTACTTAGATTAGATATATAAGGACTTAAATATCTAATTATAAGCTATAGCTTAACTATAGACCCTCTAGTAGAAAGAGAATAAATCCCTAATAACTTTCTTATTAAGATTTAAGTAAATACTAGCTAATATAAGTAGTATAAACTAGCCTAGCTAAACCTAGATCTTACTTCTAGAGGCCTCCCTTACCCCTAGGCTAAGGGATTAGCTAATTACTATTAACCTACTAGCTAATTATAATAGCTAGCTCTTAAAGGTCTAGAGTATTATATAGAAGGTAGAGTACTAGAAGGTTACTAGTAACTACCTAGTAACCTACTAAAGACCTACTACTAAGGATACTAAGGGGGATACTTATATAACTAGAGTAATATATATCTTATAAGTTAAGGAAGTAAGACGCTATAACTACTAAAACTCTAGATCCTCCTTAGGTACCTCCCTAGTATAATACTAATAACCTTAGAAGGGCACAAGGGACCCCTATACTTATTATACTTATAGAACTAGAGGCTATATTACCTAGCGCTACCTTAGTAAGGAGGACTAGCTACCTAGGGTTATAAAGGTAAAGACCTTAAAGAAAGAAATAATATATTACGAGGTTATAGATAACTACTAGGTAGTAACTAACTCCTTAGAAGAAGATAAGGAGTTAGGAAAAGACTAACTCTAGAGCGAAATTAGGCCCTAGAGCCTACTAAGGAGGAGATATTAGGTTAAGAAGGATATAAATAGGAATAACTAGCTAATAATAAGCTTACTATTATTTAAGTTAGAGTTAATAGAGAGATATTAGGAATAATACTTATATAATAATTAACCTTTCCCTAGCTTAATACCTCTACCTTCTATATATTAAGAAGAGATACTAACTTATAAGAAGGTATATACTTAGTAGACTATTACTAAGTAATATACTAAGTATAGTAGCGTTTAACCTAGAAACGAGTAGCTATACCTAGCGTATCTTTATATATATAGTTAATAGCCTAGACCCTAATATCCTCTTAGGGCACCCTTAGATAGAATAGAGCTAGGTTATTTATAACGCTATAGCTTACTAAGTATACTATAGGATGGGATAAGTTAGGCTATATCTAAAGGACTAAGAAGAAACTCCCCTTATAAAAGAAATAAGGGCTATAAGGTTCCTTAATATACTCTCGTTCTCTATAATCTACTAATACCTAGCGAGATAATAGGGTAAGTACTAAGAGGGTTTTAAAGAGGTATTAATATAAGCTATTAGCTTATCTAATATTAAGAAAACCTTAAACCTAAGACTAAAGGAGGATTAATAATACTATTTATTAAACTAGGTCTTAAGGGAGTTTCCTAACCTATTTAACCCTAATAAAGCTTACTTACTACCCCCTAAGTAACTAGGGGTAAACTATTAGATTAACCTTATACTAGGACTAGATAGGAGGGAGCTACTACTCCCCTAGGGCCCCCTCTATAGTATATTAAGAGAAGAGCTACTAGTATTTAAAAAGACCCTATAAGACCTCCTAGATAAGGGGTTTATTAGAGCTAGTAGCTTACTTACTAGGGTACTAGTACTCTTTATAAAGAAGCCTAGTAAGGGAATTCACTCCTATATTAACTATATAGCCCTTAATATAATTATAAAGAAAGACTACTACTCTCTCCTATTAATTTCTAAGACGCTATACTAGGTAAGTATAGCTAAGTAGTATACTAAGCTAAATATAATAGTAGCTTTCTATAAGTTAAGGGTAATAGGAGAGTATTAAGAGAGAACTATATTCTATACCTAGTATAAGTTATTTAAATAAGTAATCTACTTATTTAGTATAACTAATACCCCTACTAGCTTCTAGTAATATATTAATTATACCTTATAGGACTTCCTTAATAGCTTTATTACTACTTATATAAATAATATATTAATTTACCTAGATAGAACGAGGGAAAGCTATAAGAAGAAGGTCTAGGAGGTCCTCTAGAGGCTAGTAGATATAGGCTTAAACCTCGACCTTATAAAGTGCGAATTCTTAGTTAAGAGGGTTAAATATATAAGGTTTATTATAATAATAAGAGAGGGTCTCTCTTATAACCTTAAGAAACTCTAGGTAATTACTAAGTAGTTACCCCTTACCTCCCTAAAGGGGGTCTAGAGCTTCTGAAGGTTTATAAATTATTATAATATATTTATACTAGAATATAGGGATATTATTAGACTACTTATACTACTTACTAGGAAGAACGTAATATTCTAATAGGGAGATAATTAAGAATAAGCCTTCTTATATCTTAAGTAGCTTTTTAATACCTAGCTAGTACTTTACTAGTTTAGTTTAGAGGATAAGACTATTATTAAAACTAATTATTTAGGATTTATATTAGGAGGGGTATTCTTATAAGTTAACCTAGAGGGTACTTAGCACCCTATAGCGTTCTACTAATAGAAGCTCTTGCTTATAGAATATAACTACTCTATCTATAATAAAGAGCTCCTAGTAGTCCTTTCTTACTTATATATATAAAGAGTAGAGCTATATAATATAACTACTTTTAAGATACTAACTAACTACTAGGGGCTTAAATACTTTATAAAGAAGTAGCGTCTTATAGAGCGCTAGAGCTAGTAAGTAAAGGAGCTATCCTAGTATAATTTTACTATTAAATACTACCCTAATAGGGAAGTAATAGCCCCTAACGCCCTCTCTTAAAGGGAGTAGGATATACTATAAGGGTAGGATAATAGCTAGAAGTAGGAGAGGGTCTTATAGCTAATACTAGACTACGCCTACCCCTATAGGGACCTTATAATAAGCCCCCTAGTAAGGAGAAGTTAGAAGGGCTATACTAATATCCTAGATCTTATAATCTTTAATAGTAACCCTAAACTATAAGCGCTATAGCTAGAAACTATAAGGAAAGATATAATATATAAAGCTATATATTATATAGTTACCTACTAGCTTTAGAGCTTCCTACTAGATATAAAAGCTAAGGTTTAAATTAGTAAGTATAATATTAATAATTATAGAAGGCTAATATTTAGAAGGAGGCTATAAGTACTTAGTAGGGAGGATAATAATAACTTACTAGGGGAGCTCTATATAAAGATTATCTAATAAAGCTATAACCTAAGTATAACTACCTACCTAGGCTATAATAGCACGCTAGAAATAATAAGCTAGTAGTTCTATTAGCTAGGATAATTATAGATAGTATAGAGATTTATAAGGAACTATAATATCTATAGAGGGATATATATCTAGAGGTAAGCTAAGAGGGGCTTCCTTAAGCCCCTATTAATACCTACCTAGTTATACTTAGACCTCTTAATAGACTTTATTATAAACTTATTACCTATAAAGGATAACGCTAGCCAATACTTATAGGTTATAATAGATAGGCTAGGTAAGTTAGTAATACTAGAGGAGATAGGTACTATAGAGGTAGAAGCTTATACCTACTAGTTCCTTACCTCCTACTTCTAGTTCTATAGGTTCCTATATAGTATTATTAGTAATTAAGGGTCTAACTAGGTAAGCTACTTCTAGGCTAAATTCTACTACCTTACTAATATAAGGAGGCTATTAAGTATTACTTACTACTTATAAACTAATAGTAATACTAAGAGATAGAACTAGGAGATATAAGCTATCCTATATATATTTATAACCTAGGTATAGGATAACTAGGGGTAGCTCCTACCTATTACCTAGCTAGGGCTTTATAATAGGGTTAGTAATATAACTAAGCTCTTGCTATTCTTCTTAGAATATAGGTATTATACTAACCCTATACCTATAGTAAATAATATAGTAAAAGAAGTCCCCTCTAGGGATATAGTAGCTACCCTCCTAGTAACGAGACTATAGGAAGTAGTAAACCTTATCTAAATAAGTATTAAAGCTACCTAGTAATATAGCGAGGAGAATATAAACTAGTATAGGACGCCTATAGAGGAGTATTAAGTAAGTAATAAGGTCTAGCTTTTAATAGCTAATTATAAGAGCCCTTAGCCTAGTAAGAAGCTATTATAGTTATATTATAAATATATTATAGTTAGAGTCCTAAGCCTATATATCGTTAAGTTAGATATACCTAGTAATATCTACCTAAGGTTCTGTATAGACCTCCTCTAGAGGGTACTAGAGGACCCCTTACCCGCGTAGATAAGGATAAACCCCTAGCTACTACTAATTATAACTAATAATAGCGAATTCGAGTAGTATATAGAGGAGATATATATAGTATAATAGAAGGTAATAAGGCGAGGGTAGAGATATAAGGTCCTAGTTAAATAGGAGGGGTATATAGAGCCTACCTAGGAGCTTATAGAGGCTATTATAGAGACTATTATAGTAGATAGATATAAAGCCCTATATAGACTAGTTATAAATCACGATAGTAACCTAGCTTATACCTAGGGGGGAGCTAGCTAGGAGGGGGGATAGTATTATAAGCTATACCTAGGTTAAGCCTACCTAGGCTTCTACTTAGGTTTACTACCTTAAGGAGCTACCTAGGGCTTACCTAGGGCTTAACTAGTTATTCCCTATAGACTAGCGAAATCTCTACTAGAGAGGAAAACTTCCCCTTTTTCCTCTTTAGCTTAAATAAATAGTATTATAGCAACCTTATATTAAATAAACTCGGGTCTAACCCCTTATAATACCCTTATTCAAGTTAGATAGAGTTAGTTATAACTAAACTTAGTAAATAAAACTTTAAAATATAATATAAGGTATTTATTAAGAACTACTTTTAATCTTTAAAAGATCTTCTTATTTATCTTCTTTATGAGGTACTTATAGATTTTAAGTAATATATAAGCTATAAAAATAAATATCTACTCCTTAGTATAGCCTATAGTATACTTACCTCTTATCTCTTGTTATCGCTATTAATATATATACCTCTAATAAGAGTAGGAGGTATATAAAAGATAGTATATTAAGAGGAGATTACTATATAAGGAGATTACTATATTATTTATATATATTGAATACTAGATATTATAATTAATATCCTATTAAAAGAGCTAATAGCTAGCGCTCCCTAGTATAGAGGATAGAATATATAGTATTACTAATCAGATTTATTCTACTTATAGCGCAACCTTACTAACGGAAGTATTCTCCTTAGAGCTAGCTATAGCTAGCGCTCCGTAGTATTATTTATATACTATTAGTATATTACTAGGCTATTATAGAGCCTAAAGTGTAGAACCTTATACTTATAAGAGCTATAATAAGTATAGAATATTATTAGGTCCTCTAAGTTAGAGTAGATATAAATTTAGTAAAACGCCTAGTAGATATTAATCTTTATAAATACTTTAGCTTAGCTAATTAAGCTTAATATCTTATTAATTAGGGGTAGTAGGTACTAGTCCTTCTTAGTAAACCTATTTAGCTTTTAGAAGTTAATATAGAACCTTAGGTAGCTATTAGCCTTTTAAATAAATAGTATTAGGGATATATTAGAGCGTTACTTAGTATTATAAAGCCTTTCTTTAGGTTCTTAAGGAGGTATTATTAAGTAGCCTTAAGTTCTAATAATAACTACTTATATAATAGGTAGAAGGTTAGCTACTCCTTTACGCTTAGCTCTAGTTTAATTTAGTAATTATAAGAGTAATAGGGAAGTAATATACTACTAGTAGTCTTACTAAAGTAATCTTTCTAGTCCTAGAGGTAGGGTAGGAGCCTCTTATTAATTCGGTATTAGTTTTTAGTTTTATTAACCTCTAGTAAGCTTATATCTTTTTCTTCTTCTTCTCGCTTATTAGTAATTATTAGGTTAAGCTTATATAGTAATATAGAGCTGAATTTAATATTAGCACGCCTTAGGCTCCTCTTAACCCCTATACTACTTATAAGCGTTATATTAAGGTCTTTCTTTACTTATTAGGCCTTAAGGCTAAGTGGTTTCGGCTTCTAATATAGTATAGGCTAGGTCTAATTAGCTACTAGCGCTCCCTTTAATATTATATTTATCTTCTATAAGTTATTATTATATCCTAAGTCCCTAGGCGTATAGCTTCGCTATAGGATCCTTATAGGGGCCTTTATCCTTTCTTTAGCCTTCTCCGCGTTATATAGCTATTCCTTAGCTTTAAATATAGCTTAGTAGCGTTCTATATTAAGTTAATACTTAATATTGATTTTAGTAGGTTAGAGGAGGTCTTTAATATCTTATATAATTATTTAAGGGAGGTCTCGGGCTAGAGGGGTATTACTTAGCTAGTATAAATATTAATAGTATATATCTATACTAATATTATAGTAATTAAACTATAAGTAGCTAAGAAGAAGGTTATACCTCCCTATATTAAGTTAGAGGAGGGGTATTTATATTAACTCTTAGTAGTCTACTTATATATAGGTTATCTATACCTTAGTTATAGTATCTAATAGCTCGCTATTAAACCTAGTAACTAGGATAAGGCGCTATAATATATTATATTTAATATAATAAAAGTCCCTTAGTAAGGGGGTTATATAGGTATTTATAAAAGTATAGCTATTTACTCTAATATTAAGAAGGGCTCTAAGATAAATATTATATTTATTAGAAACTAGAACTAACTCTTTCTCTAGCGGTTTACTACTAATTAGGTATTATAAGTTAATAGATATTATTACTAATTACTAATCTCTTTAAGCCTCCCTAATACCAAATGCGCTTAGCGCGGTTATCCCGCTCAAGGGCGCTTAACGTAACTAACATATTAAATATACCTAAACGTAGTAAACCTCTATAAAAAGGTTTATCACCTTTAAGGAGAAAACCTTCTAAATTATAGATTTTTTACTTATATTTTTCACTTACTATATAAACTATATTAATTAGTAGCACGACCTTAAGAATTAGCTATATCTCCTTATAACTAAGGATATCTCTTATAATTAAGGAAGGTACTTAACTATATAAATAGCTAACCTTATTAAGTTTATATAAGTAGTGTCTTAGTAGTTAATACCTATAAGTATTATATATTATTAAAAGCTTCTAAACCCCCCCTTTCCCTTAACTAGGAAATATTAATAAGAGATATTAACCCTTTATTATTTCCCTTAACTAGGAGATATCCCTAAGAGATATTAAACCTTGAAGATTTCGTTAACTAAGGAATATCCTAAAGAGATAATAAACTTTACTAATAATAATACCCTATAAGCTACTTTCTAATTATAAGGTTAAAAAAGGTCTTAAATCTAACCTTCTAGAACCTATTAGGTATTTAATTATTATAAACTTTATAATAGCGCTTAAGTAATACCCTAATAGGTTCTATATACTACTTACTTAAACTAAGTATACCCTCCTTAGGTTAGCTATAAAGGTAAGTATTATAACTATTACTTATAAGAACTTTAAATAATATTTAAGTAACTACTATAAATATATTTAAAAGTTACTATTATATAGGGAAGTATATAAAACTACTTAATATATTTAAAATAAGGTCTTATAGATATAAATAATAAACCTATAACTATTTATTAATATTATTAAATAGTAGTATTATTCTAATCTCCTTTATTATAATTAATTTATTAAGATAGAGATTAAATAGAGCTAGATACTAGACCTAATACTCCTCTTTAAAGAGAGCGAGGAGAAGGGAAGCTATAAAACCTTAAGAGCTAAAGCTATAAATAATCCAGATATTCTAAAACCTATATCTAAACTTAATATAATAATAATTCCTAAAGCTTTCTTAATACTTCTATTAACTCTAGAAGAGTATTATAGGTTTAAATAAAGTTTTATAAATACTTTATAACCCCTACTTCTTAAACTTATATTAAATAATATTATTACTATATTAATATTAAAACTAAGCTTAGATATATTCTATATATTATTTAAGGAAAGTAAAAATATATCTAATCTATTCCTAATCCAAGGAAAAGGACTAAGTAGCCCTTCTATACCTAAGCTAAGTAACTTATAGAGTTACCTAAGCTTATATAGCTAGGGTAAATATTATAGCGAGATAGGCCTATAGGATCCTAAGGCTAGACTATTAAACCTTGATAAGGGTAAAAGATATAAATAGGATACTAAATATTAGGAGGATACTCCTCTACTACTACTACTACTACTACTACTACCTATACTACCTAGAGACCCTAATAATAGAGGTAATAATAATAACCCTAAAGGCTAAAATAGTAGAGAAGGTAGCCTAGGCTATAATAATAGTAATAATTAAGGTAATTAATACTACTAAGTGCTAGCTAGACTAAGAGATATGATTAAACCTTTATCTAACCCTAATAAGTTTTTAGTTAGCTATAACTTTCTTATATTCCTTCTCTCTATAGATAAGGAAGAGGTAATATAAGTAATAGCTAGTATATTAATTACTAAGCCTAGGCGTAGTACTCCTCGCTTTAAGACTAATATAATCAGGTTATTTAATCCGCCTTTATATAACAACGAAATTAATAATATATATATTAATAGTAGTTGAAAAACTATTTACTAGAATATATACTATTTTATTAATACTATTAATAGCTATATTAAGTTAGATAACGGGAACTAAGCTATAGCGACGCTTAACCTTTATCAACCCCTATTAAGATATATATTAAACTAGTATTATACTAACCTAGTATTAGATAAGAAGGCGGAACTTAAGGACCCTAATTATAGATTAGACTATTAAAAAGGGTTATTACTTAAACGTTTTTATTTACTATATAAAATTACTAAAGCATATTTAATAAAGGAGAGATATACTCTATGCGATATATATAATTAATACAATATTTAATACTAAATAACCTAGGTTACTTAACTTTATAAGGAGACTAAGGAGAGCGAAGCTAAGATATTAACTATTATATATAATAAAATAGATATAGAACTAGTTATTAGTATTCCTTAACTAACTAATACGACGAACTATAATAAGTTTATTATAAGCCTATAGAAGATAGTCCCTAGCTAGTATTAAATAGTTACTAAAGGATCCTAGTAAGCCCTAGTCTAACTATTAGTTAAGATAACTTATATAGGAACTACTTTAATATAATTATTATTAAAAGAGACCTTAAGAATAACCTATACTACTACTACTTATTACCTATACTATATAAACCTAAAAGAGATTATATCTAGCCTATTAATATTAAGATCTATAAAGTAAGCTACTAATATTACTACTAAACCCTTATTAAGTTCCTCTTATAAGGAGATTCGTTTTAACTAATAATAAAGGTCTAAATACTAATATAACTAGCTTAGTTAATATATTTAATATCCTTAACCGCCTAGTTACCCTTTAGTATATAAATTAAAAGGGACTAGTTATAAGTAAATAGAAGAGGAAGTATATACTTTATTAGATAAGGGCAGCTTTAACTATATCTAGTATAATAAAGCTAGCGAGGAGTCGGACTTGTATAAAGAAGATTTAGTTATTAGCACTAATAATAAAGATAACTAAGAGCAATATAATAATAATCCTAAATATTTTAACCTAGTTACTTAACCCGCTTATTATTATAAATACCCCCTAGGGTATATCCCTAGATATAAGGATAAATATCCTATTTTTAATATTAAGTTATTCTAGAACTTACTCCTTAAGGATCCAGGAATCTACTCTTATAAAATATACCTTTATAATACTAAGCCTTATATCGATTTTAGTAGTATCTTCTTATATTAGACCCTTCTATCCCCCTAGCTAAATATAATACTTATTAATTCTATTAAGCTATAGTAATATATAGTTATACGTTTATACTACTATATATATATAAGATTATTATCTAAGGATTTTATAATAGACCGCTAATTATAGCCTATATTAATACTAGCGCGGATTATTTAGTTATAAGCAAAGCTTATCTATAATAATTCTATACCCTCTCCTAAGAATCTAAGGTATTTAAGCTCTAAGGTATTAGAAGCCTTAAGACTATTACTTAGGTAACCTTCTTAATTCTTATATAAGGATAATAACCTAATAGGTAAATAATAACTACTAAGCTTTATATAGGAGTATAGCTAGTCCTATACTTAGACGCTAGACTACTTATAGGGTAAGACTTTAATATACCTAATAGGCTTAATATCTTAAACTTAGAATCGTATATCTAAATTATATTATATAATAATATCCGAATTCCTTCTTAAATCTATTCGAAGGTCCTACTAAAGGTTTATAATATATATACTACTAGGAATATAACTATTACGCTATATAACTACTCTATTATATACATTAATATACTATTAGTAAAATAGAGTCCCTTCTATTTAGCCTAAGATATAAAGAGTATATATATATATATATAAGTAATTCACTATTCGTTCCTATTATAAATAACGCTCCTTATTTATTAAAGATTAAACGAGGTACTAAGCTTAGAACCCTATCTCCCTTTAAGTTTAATAGATACCTTAAGCTCAAGACTTGCAATTAACTATAAGTAGTCTTCTTAATATTATTATATAAGGATCTAATATATTACGCTATTTTTAAATTTTTAGATCGCAAGCTTGCTATACTTATTTAGTTAATAGAACTATTAGTTAATAAGTAAGTAGAAATCTCTAACCTAACTAGTAAAGAAGCGCTTATAAACTAAGGTTTAATAAAGGATAATCTAACGCTAAATTAGAGAGATATCTATAAGGGGAATATTAACTTAAATAGTAAGATAAGTATAACTAAGCCTAAAGGTTTACTAATAGTTATTACTAAAGAAAGTATATATACCTATAACTAAAATACTAAAGCTATTTAATGCCTTAAAGAGGTTATATTATATTACCCTACTATCTAGAAGGACTAAGGACTAATTAACTTTCCAAAAGATTAATACCTTAAGGTCGAACTTATTAAAGGGTAGTAAAATATAAATATTAAATAATAACCTTACTTAGTTAGTAAAGAAGATAAGAAACCTATTAATAAAACCTTAGATAAGCTTTATGCTTAGGACTATATAGAATAGGGTAGCTCTAGACCTATACTATCTAAAGCCCTAGTATTTATAATATAGCAAATTATAAATAATAAGTATAAGGGTTAAATAGTTATAGACCTATATGCTCTTAATAAAGCCACGATCCCTAACGTATACCCTATACTACTATAGTAAGACGTGGCCTCTGGCCACTGCATAGTGATTTTACCTGCTTAAGTGCAATAGACCTTCTAACTCCGCGCCTCCTAATAATATATAGCCTTTAGTTATATGATCCTCTCCTAACTATAGCTATACTTATATATACCCCACTAGATAGCCTCACGATCTTTAACTTTATATTAATAATAATATAGTTTTTAATTATTTAATAGACTATAAAACTATTAACTTTTCCTCTCGCGCACTACCTGCGCTACTAATACCGCCTCTATCACCGCTTTATCCGCTAGAAGTCGTTACTATCTTCATAGTCCTCTTGTTCGATCGGGTTAGCTAACGCCTTCGCAGCTATGCCGTCGTTAGCAACGCTCTCTCTATTTAGCGCAAGCCGTACTCACCGATGTTTATAGGTTACTTTACTATAATAAGTATTCTATATCAGCTTATAACTCAGAAGCCCTAATAGGCCTAGGCCGCCTAGGCTGCCTCTATCTTAGTAATATAGAGGACCTACTCGAAGAAGGGCTACTCTATAAGGTATATAATAACTTACTAAACTTCTACTACTAAGTTTACTTACTTAGCTCTAATACTATTATACCTTATAGAGTCCCCTATAAGGGTATTAAGGTAAGCTCTCTCAAGGGCTATACTAATAATATACTCTCTATTGAGTTCGGAATTACGCCGCAGCCCCTTCGCAAAAAGACTATAACAAATTCACCTAGTTCGCAGGTATAATTCGGGAAATACTATATAGGTATTTTAACCTATACCCTCTACTAGTTAAGGAAAATAATATAGAAACCCTATATATTCCTACTACTCGCAAGCAAACCCTCTAAATATTACTATATAAAGTCAGATGCGCGCCGCACTAGGGCCGATTATATCGGAGCCGAACGGGCCACTGAGGCTCTCGTGGCCTGGAAACGCCCTCGCTGAACCTTCTAGCAAGGTGCTATATACTCTCTATATATAGTAAAGTAATTAATAAAGGAGCAGGTTTTATTAATTATATTAAGGCTAAACTCTCTAGTAATCCCCTCTATATTATTTATACTAAAGGGTATACCTCGCTTAGGCTTAGCGTACTTATATATAGGGTTTAGTATTAATATAGTTAAGGATTTATTATAGGTTAGATAAGGATAAGGAAGAGGGAGAGGTATAAGGCCCTGCTTATAGTAATAGAGCTTCTTATATTTCTAGTTATAAGAACCTCTTAGGAAAGACCTCTTTAGTTAAGGAGTTACCTCTTATATAGTAGTATTTATAATACCTTACTAGAAGGTTAACCTTTTAAGTTAAGGAGTTATCTTATATAGTAGCTTTTACCTTTAGTATCTTGCTAGAAGGTTAACCTTTTGGGTTAAGGAGTTATCTTATATAGTAGCTTTATGAGTTAAAGTTCTTTATATATCTTAGGCCTAGACTAATCCGAGTTAGCGTAGCACCTTGCTAGAAGGTTTAGCGACGGCGTTACTATAAGAGCCTTAGTAGCCCGTTTAGCTCTAATATAATTAGCCCTAGTGCGGCGTATATCTAACTTTGTACGAGGGTTTGCTTATAAGTAGTAGGAACGTATAGGGTTCCTATATTATTTTCTATAACTAGTAGAGAGTATAGGTTAAAATACCCGCATAGTATTTCCCGAATTATACTTATAAACTAGGTGAATTTATTATAGTCTTTTTGCGAAGGGGCTGCGGCGTAATTCCGAACTTAACTATAGTAAGACGTTATTAAACGCCTCTTTAGTAAATTATAGATTACTATAGTTAACGCATCATTCTTCTTCTATTAAATCCTTATTAAGAGGGAATATTAAGATCGATTTACTATAGTTAGCTATTATAAATAAGAACGCTCAAAGGTAGTACTTATAGGATTCTATAATTTACCTACTTATACTTAGCGCGTTATAAATAAGCTTTTATAACTATATAAGGAATATACCTATATATTTATTAATAATATCGTTATTACCTTAAAAGACCTTAATACTTACCTTAAGCACCTTGATATAATTCTTAAACTCTTTACTAATATTAAACTCTTACTCTCTATAAAGAAGTCATTTATTAAATACCCTTTTATTAAGCTACTTAGCTTTACTATTAACATATTTAATCTATTAAATACTTAAGACTATATTAATACTATTAAGAAGATTAAGTACCCCTATAACCTCTATTAGCTTAAATATTAAATAGGGGTAACTAGTTTCCTATAACATATAATACTACGTTATAATATATATATTTAAGTACTCTAATAATATAAAATAATATTACTTACTAAAGCCTAAGCTTAAGGAAAGGAGAAAGGTACTATAAGAAAGGTTCTCTATTAAAAGAGAAGCTTTAAGCTTATACTAGAAGAAGAAGCTAGCTTTAATAATATTAAGGACGTATTAATAGTAGATAATACATTATTCTACTATAACCCTAATAAGTAGCTATTTATTTAGCTTAACTTATTAAAGGAATATAAATACTCCGCGCTAATCTTCTAACTAGCTAATAATATTAAATAGAAGCCTTATAACCCTATTAAGTATACTAATATATACCTAATCGCCTATATTAATAAGGCCCTTAACTAAGCTAAATAGAAATATTAGCCTACTAAACTTAAAGTAGCCTGCTTAGTATAGGTAGTAAAGAGATATTAGCTAATATTATATTTATTAAAATAGGACCTTATAATTATACTTATAGATTATTTAGTAATATATAATATTATTAAGTAAATATCGCTATAATTAGAGGATAAGACGAGGTCTGACCTATAACTTACGTTATTATTAGAATACCTTAGCTAATTCTCTCTAGTATATTATTATATTCCTAGAATATTAAATATTATAGTAGATATATTATTATACCTACTTATAATAGAAATCCCTATTAAAGATATTAGGGAACTTAATAAGATATAGGATAATATACCTATAAGCGTTAACTTTATAATAGAGGTATCCCTTAATAATAACTTTAAGACTAAGCTTATTGAATTATATACTAACTCTAAGTCCTAGAGCAGAGTATATAAGATACTCTATAAAAGGATAGATGATATAAACCTTAACCTTATTACATATAATAATCTCCTTTACTATATTAACCCTTATATAAATAAGTAAAAGCTTTATATTCTAAAAGAGTTGGTAATACTACTTATTAAAGAGGCTTATAATAACTATTATTATTTTAGTAAGGATTAAATATAGAGACCTATTGATAAATACTTCTATATACTACGTCTTAAATAATAAGTTAATAACTACGTAGCTAATTACTTAGAATATAGAATAATAAGTATAGAATAATAATTACTACTTAGCGCGATATAGCTAGTATTAATACTAGCTATTCCCTTCTATATAATTACTATAGACTTTATTATTAGACTTCTTAAAATACCTTTATAGTATTTTAGATATAAAGTAGAGAACTTCCTACTATTTAATATAATACTTACTATAACTAATAAGTTCTCTAAAGTAATACTTCTTATCCTAGGTTATTTAATATATATTATTGAAATCTAGGGATAACTTCTTCTTTATAACCTCTAATATAGTAACTAGGGAATACTAAAAGCTGTTATATCTAATTATAACTATAAGTTCCTATTAAGGTTTTAAACTACACTATAAGCTAGATTGTATACTAAATTAAGATTCTTAGTGGTATACTATCCTTAGGCTAATAATATCTTAGAATATAAGAACTAAACTATTAAACTAGCTATTTATTACTTTCTAAACCTCGTTAATAATAACTAGGTAAAATTACTCCTAAGCCTTTAATATAACCTTAATAATACCTACTTATAAGTTATTAGTTATTTACTAAACTAGATCCTATATAATATAAATACTAATAACGTATTAAATATCTTAAGCGATACTAACCCTAAGATAAACTATAAGATCTTCTAAGAGGAAGCTAAAATTTTAATTATAGCCTAGCCATATATAAAGGAATGATATAATAAAAAATATCGTGTTATTATATTTAAGCTAGGCAACTCGGTATATCTTAATGTAGGATTAGAATATTATCTACTAAAATAGCTAAATCTAAAGTATAGCTATTAGTATATCCTATTTAAAGTCCTTAAATATATTAATAAGTTAGTATATCGCCTTAACGTTCTACTTAATATAAATATTTACTTAGTTATATCTATTATCTAACTTATACTAGTACTAGCCCCTAGTAGTAACCTATTTAACTATTAAAATAACTACTAAGAACTAGTTAATATTAAAGAAGATAATAATATTTACTAGCTTAAAGTATATAAGTATTTTAAGATTAAAAGTATCCTTAAGAAATTAACCCTTAAGCGAGGAAAGGTATAATATCTAGTTAAATAAAAAGGTTACTTACTAATATATACTATTTAGATAGATAAAGATATTATAAATATAAATAAACTTATTACTATATTAAAAAATAAGGAATAAGAGATAGAATAGCTCTATAAATAAGTATAAGCTTAAAGACCTATCTAATAAGATATTAAACTAGTATTAAAGCCTAGTAAAAATCTACTAAAGCGCCTAAGAGGAAGGCTCTAGAAGAACCTTATAAAATAATAGGATATATATTATACATAAGGAACCTATTACTTAAAGCGCCTTAAATAGATAAGTAGACTAGAAAGAGTATTATAATTAAAGCCTTATTATAAAATAAAAAGTTTTAGCGCGCTTAGCGCGTCTAAGGACTTTAGCCTAATAATAGTAATATTTATACCTAGCCTAATAATAATAATAACTATATCTATTATACCTTCCCTCTTAAATACCTTCTACCCTTAGTATTATAAGAACCTTTATAAATATAACTACCCTCCTTACTTAAAAGTTAATCCCTATTCTTATTTAACTAATAAGAAAGATTAGCGCTTAAGTATTAGGATAGGATAGGATAGACTTGGCTACATAACTTTCGGAAAACTCCCTTAGCGCACGGACCTATTGCAGGAAGACTATGGAGTAGAGCGTGGAGGAGAGGAGCGTAGTAGGGAGGATAGTATTATTATTATTACTATTAGTACCTTAATAACCCTATACCTCGTTTTTTTTAGTAATTTCTTAGTAAATCTACGCCCGATAGAGAGTATCTCTTTTAATTAGATCTACGAATTATTCTATATATCTTTTAAGCCTACTCTTAATATTCTTACCTATTTATAAGTAGAGCTATATTATTTATTATCTTTCTAGTTCCTATTAATTCTAGCCCTTTCTAATAGTACCTAGAGGCGGATTCTTTTACTCTTTTTAATAGCCTTTATAGGTTTCTTAGAGAGTTAGATACCTTTCCTATATCTATACGTCCCTGCTATTAATATATATATATATATAATTAATCTACTTTAAATGCGATAATAACTTAAGAAATTTATAAGTAATAAATAATAACGATATAAATAATAATAAAAACGTAGTTTAAAGAAAGGAAGATATTTATAAACCTACCTTAGTTCTAAGGGAAAAGTAATAGCTATACTTTCTTATAGAATTAAAGTAGGAACGACGTAGACCCTAAAATCCTCCCTTTCTCTTTTTTTTATATACTATTAGTAGGTTCTAGTAAATATATCCCTTTCCTTACCCCCTTATATATTATCTAAACTACTATTATTTAACTAGTAAGTTATAGTAGATATAGCTAAGATAGCTATATATAATACTAATATAGAGATTAGTAGTCTTACTAAGCTAATAAGTATAGCGAGATTAACTAGATTAGTAACTAGAGACTAATAAACCCCTTATTATTATAGCCTTAAGTACTAAGAGCGACGTGCTAACTTTAGAGAGATACTAATATAGAGAAGCTGCGAATTCTTCTAAGATAAGAGCGTTATTAGGAAGACCTTTTTATATTAAGTAATAAGACTTAAAGTAGATCTATAATAGCTTAGAGTAGTAAGATCGAGGTTACTAGACCTTTCCTATATTTATTTAGTTATTTAGTTTATATTATTTCCTTTTTTATCTTATTTAAAGAAAGTTATACCTACTTACTTTATCTTTCTATTTAAAAGATATTATAATAATAACTTTACTCTATTAACTATAATACTTTATTACTTTAACTATATAATATTAACTTCGATATTTATAGACTTATAAGTATTATATCTTCTTCTTCCTTAGCTAACTTAGATA
>JAVHLU010001364.1:0-31946 GCA_036785755.1 Colletotrichum ledebouriae | reverse complement strand
GTATAATAGGGCGGGTAGTTTTAGCTATACTAAGGATTAGAGTAGGATAAGGAGTATAATAAAGAGGAAGAGGTAATAAGGCTATTATTAAGATATAACCTATAGTAGAAGATAGTTAAACCTAAGGTACTTTCTTAATAATAAGATCGCCTACTTAGAAGATATTATTAATAAATTAGATCTATAAATAGAATTTATTTATTATTTCTATAAAGTAGTTTTATTTATTTTTAAGACTCTTTTTTATAATATTATAAAAAGTCTTAAGGGGATAATTAGAATAAGATAAGATAGACTTAGCTATATAACTTTTAGAAAACTCCCTTAGTATATAAACTTATTATAAGAAGACTATAAAGTAGAGTATAGAAGAGAGGAGTATAGTAAATAAGAAGATAGTATAGATATTATTATAATTAGTACCTTAATAACCCTATACCTCGTTTTTTAATATTTTCTTAGTAAATCCGCGCTTAACTTAGATAATCTTTTTTAATTAGATCTACGAATTATTCTATATATCTTTTAAGCCTACTCTTAATATTCTTACCCGTTTATAGGTAGAGCTATATTATTTATTATCTTTCTAGTTCCTATTAGTTCTAGCCCTTTCTACTACCTCCTTATTAGGGTAGTATTTAATAATAAAGTTATATTAAGATAGCTCCTCTACTTACTAGCTCTAGCTCTCTATAAGGTGCTATTTCTTTATAAAGTATTTAAGCCCCTAGTAGTTAATTAGTATCTTAAAATTAGTTATATTATATAGCTCTACCCTCTATATATATAAATAAGAAAGAACTACTAGGACCTCCTTTTTATATATAAGGTAGTTATACTCTATAGGTAAGAGCTTCTATAAGTAGAATACTATAAGATACTAGGTACTCTCTAGGTTAACGTATAAAAATACCCCTCTTAATATAAATCCTAAATAATTAGTTTTAATAATAATCTTATCTTCTAGGTTAAACTAGTATAATACTAGCTAGGTATTAAAAAGCTACTTAAGCTATAAAAAGGCTTATTCTTAGTTATCTCCCTATTAGAATTTTATATTCATCTTAATAAGTAGTATAAGTAGTTCAATAATATCTTTATACTTTAATATAAATATATTATAATAGTTTATAAACCTTAGGAAGCTCTAGACCCCTTTTAGGGAGATAGGGGGTAACTACTTAGTAATTACCTAGAGTTTCTTAGGGTTATAAAAAAGACCCTCTCCTATTATTATAATAAACCCTATATACTTAACCCTCTTAATTAAGAACTTATACTTTATAGGGTTAAGGTTTAGTCTTATATCTACTAGCCTTTAGAGGAGGACCTCCTAGACCTTCCTCTTATAATCTTCCTTTATCCTATTAGAATAAATTAATATATTATTTATATAAGTAATAATAAAGTTATTAAAAAAGTCTTATAAGGTATTATTAATATACTTCTAGAAGCTAATAGGGATACTAGTTAAGCTAAATAAGTAGATTATTTACTTAAATAATTTATACTAAGTATAGAATATAGTTCTCTCTTAGTACTTATTTATTATTTTTAACTTATAAAAAGCTACTACTATATCTAGCTTAGTATATTACTTAGCTATACTTACTTAGTATAATATCTTAGAGATTAATAGAAAGGGGTAGTAGTTTTTCTTAGTAATTATATTAAGGGCCTTATAGTTAATATAAAAATAAATTCCTCCCCCTAGCTTCCTTATAAAGAGTATTAATATCCTAGTAAATAAGCTACTAGCTCTAATAAACCCCTTATTTAGGAGGTCTTATAGGGTCTTTTTTAATACTAGTAGCTCTTCTCTTAATATATTATAAAGGAGGCCTTAAGGGAGTAGTAGCTCCTTTCTATTTAGTCTTAATATAAGGTTAATCTAGGCATTTACTCCTAGTTACTTAGGGGGTAATAAGTAAGCTTTATTAAAGTTAAATAAGTTAAGAAACTCCCTTAAGATCTAGCTTAATAAATAGTATTATTAATCCTCTTTTAGTTATAGGTTTAAAGCTTTCTTAATATTAGCTAAGCTAATAGCTTATATTAGTACCTCTATAGTACCCTCCTAGTACTTACCTTATTATCTCGCTAGGTATTAGTAGATTATAGAGAACGAGGGTATATTAAGGAACCTTATAGCCCTTATTTCCTTTGCAAGGGGCGTTTCTTCTTAATCCTTTAGATATAGCCTAACTTATCCCCTCTTATAATATACTTAGTAAGCTATAATATTATAAATAACCTAGTTATATTCTATCTAAGGGCGCTCTAAGAGGATACTAAGGTTTAGGCTATTAACTATATATATAAAGATATACTAGGTATAACTACTTATTTCTAAGTTAAATAATACTATACCTAGTATATTACCTAGTAATAATTTACTAAGTATATACCTCCTTATAAGTTAGTATTCCTTCTTAATATATAAAAAGTAAAGGTATTAAGCTAGGGAAAGGTTAATTATTATATAAGTATTACTCCTAGTATTTACTAGGGTATAAGCTAGATATCCTCTATTAACTCTAACTTAAATAATAATAAGCTTATTATTAGCTAGTTATTCCTATTTATATTCTTTTTAATCTAATATCCCCTCCTTAGTAAGCTCTAGGGCTTAATCTTACTCTAGAGTTAGTTTTTTCCTAACTTCTTATCTTTTTTTAAAAAGTTAGCTATTACTTAGTAATTATTTATAACCTTATAATATACTAGTTCTTCCTTTAAGATCTTTATTTTTATAACCCTATATAGCTAGCCCTCCTTATTAGAGTAATACTAAGTAATATAACCTCTAGCTCTATAAGTATAATAAGTATAGGGGTCTATTATACCTTTTTAAAGCTATTAGTATTATACTAGGGAGGTACCTAAGGAAGATCTAGAGTTTTAATAGTTATAGCGTCTTACCTCTTTAACTTATAAGATATATATAGCTCTAGTTATATAAGTATCCCCCTTAATATCCTTAGTAATAAGTTTATAGTAAGTTACTAAGTAGTTACTAGAGACCTTCTAGCGCTCTACTTTTTATATAATACTCTAGACCTTTAAGAGCTAGCTATTATAATTAGCTAGTAGGTTAATAGTAATTAGCTAATCCCTTAACCTAGGGATAAGAGAGGCCTCTAGAAGTAAGATCTAGACTTAACTAAGCTAGTTTATATTACTTATATTAGCTAGTATTTACTTAAATCTTAATAAGAAGGTTATTAGAGATTTATTCTCTTTTTATTAGAGGGTTTATAATTAAGCTATAGCTTATAACTAGATATTTAAGTCTTTATATATTTAATCTAGGTAGGGTATAAAGTCCTTAGGGTAATATTTTCCCCTACCTCCCCTAGCTTTATAATAAGTAGAGACTACTTACTAGAGTATAATATCTAAATAAGAGTTAATAAGGTATTATACCTCTATATCTATAGTATAGAACGCCCTATTTATAATAATCTTATATCTTATTTATTATATCTAAGTAGTATATTCCTTTTACTTACTTAAAAACTTTCAAGGTAGGGGTAGTAGATTCTAGTATATTATATTAGGTATTACTAGTACCTTATTAGTAATACTTATAAGGGTCTGCGTAGCTATATATTAGCTATTTCCTTACTTAACCTCTTATACTTATTACTAGAGGGACTCTATTACTATTACTAAATTAGCTTATAATAACTTATCTTAAGCTTTAGCTATATTACTATTAACTATCTTACTAACTAACAGGGAGTAGCGCTTAACTTATGATTATTATTATAATACTAAGCTTAAATATATAAGGGGTTAGACCTAAGTTTATTTAATAAGAGGTTATTATAATATTATTTCTTTAAGCTAAAAAGGAAAAGGGGGAGTTTTCCTCTCTAGTAGAGATTTTACTAGTCTATAGGGAATAACTAGGTAGGCCCTAGGTACGCCCTAGGTAGCTCCCTAAGGCGGTAAACCTAGGTAGAAGCCTAGGTAGGCTTAACCCGGGCGTAGCCTATAATAATAACTAGCTAATTTTATAAAATATCTTAACTACCCTAGGTTTATAAAACTATCTATTGAGTTCGGAATTACGCCGCAGCCCCTTTATAAAAGACTATAACAAATTCACTTAGTTCATAGGTATAATTTAGGAAATACTATATAAATATTTTAACTTATACCCTCTACTAGTTAAGGAAAATAATATAGGAACCCTATATATTCCTACTACTCGTAAGTAAACCCTCGTATAAAGTTAGATATCCGCTATACTAGGGCAAATTATATTAGAGCTAAACGGGCTACTAAGGCTCTTATAGCCTAGAAACGCCCTCGCTAAACCTTCTAGTAAGGTATTATAAAAGCTACTATATAAGATAACTCCTTAACCTAAAAGGTCGACCTTTTAGTAAGGTACTAAAGGTAAAAGCTACTAAAGAAGATAACTCCTTAACCTAAAGGTACTAAAAGTAAGTACTACTATATAAGAGGTAACTCCTTAACTAAAGAGGTCTTTCCTAAGAGGTTCTTATAGCTAGAAGTATAAGAAGCTCTATAAGTAGGGCCTTATACCTCTCCCTCTTCCTTATCCTTATCTACGAAGTCCTAGGTATACCTATAACCTATAATAAATCCTTAACTATATTAGAACTAGACCCTATATATAAAAACGCTAAGCTTGCGCGAGGTATACCCTTTAATACTAATAATATATAAGAGCTTACTAGAAAGTTTAGTATTAATATAATTACTAAAACCCGCTCCTTCTTTAACTACTCTATTATATATAGAGAGCGTATTATTAGTATAGCCCTTAAGAGGGCTCTTATTAATACCCCTAGAGGGGATACTTATTATTAAATTATAGCTAAGTAAGTAAATTTAGTAGTAGAAGCTAGGTAGGTTATTATATACCCTATAGAGTAGCCCTTCTTTAAGCAAGTCCTCTGCACTATTAAGGCAGAGGCGGCCTAGGCCCCTTAGGGCTTATTAGTAAATATAGCTTATGCTAACTATTGAGCTCGGAATTACGCCGCAGCCCCTTCGCAAAAAGACTATAACCAATTCACCCAGTTCGCAAGCACAATTCGGGAAACACTATGCGGGAATTTTGACCTATTCTACTAAACTATAGTAATTATTACTAAGCCACGATTTTTATAAACTAGTTAACTAGCTACTACTTCTATTATAACTCTATATAGGATTAAAATTGTAATTAGCGCTTTATTAAGGTAATATAAGACCTTAATATATAGTATTATAAAATAGGAGCCCCTTAATAGCTTTAAAAGCTCCTATTAATTAATACTTATATAGTTAATTTAGTTTAGTAGAGGGATAGATTTATATATAGCCTCTAGTATATTAAATAAGCTAGAGCTTTAATTTAAAAAGGATTATTATTATAATATTTTAATAGGATAACCTTAAGTAATAATATATTATTTATTAACTCTTAAATTCCCTTAGTTAGCTAATATATATCTATAATTGCTATAGGGTTCTATAACTTAACTATTCATAATAATATAGCTTTATAAGATACCTTATTAAGCTAAGAAGACTTTAAGAAAATACCTTTCTTCCCTTTATACCTTTTTACTCGTTTACTTATAGATAGTAATATAGTAGACTTTAGAAATAATAATAATATTATACTATCGCTTATAGTAGATATTCCTTAACCTATTTATAAATTATTAATATTATCTAGGTTTACTTTATTTACAATACTAGATAATAAGCTTAAATATCTTAGATACTAGCTTTAGTTATAAGTCTTAGAAATACTAAGTTATAATATAACTACTAAGCTATACCTAAGAACTATACTTATAAATATATTGTTATATCCTAAGTAACCTAATCTTTTAAATAAGTATAACCATAGTTATATAAACTATATCTAGTAGAGAGTCAATTAGTAGGATTAAATTAAGTAGAATATACTTAAGGGAGTATATTATTATAACTTTTCATACTTAGTATAATAGGGCAGGTAGTTTTAGCTATACTAAGGGTTAGAGTAGAATAAGGAGTAGAATAAAGAGGAAGAGGTAATAAGGCTATTATTAAGATATAGCTTATAATAAAAGATAGTTAAACCTAAGGGATCTTCTTAATAATAAAATCGCCTATTTAGAAGACGTTATTAATAAAAGAGATCTAGAAATAGAGTTTACTTATTATTTTTATAAAGTAGTTTTATTTATTTTTTTAAAACTCTCTTTTATAATATTATAAAGAGTTTTAAGGGGATAATTAAGATAAGATAAGATAGACTTAGCTATATAGCTTTTAAAAGACCCCCCTTAGTATATAAGCTTATTATAAGAAGACTATAGAATAGAGTATAGAGGAGAGGAGGATAGCGGACTTTAGTATTATTTATATATTATTACTATTAGTACCTTAAGAATCCTATACCTCGTTTTTTAGTATTTTCTTAGTAAGTCGATACTTAATTTAGATAATCTCTTTTAATTAGATCTATAAATTACTTTATATATCTTTTAAGCTTACTTTTAATATTTTTACCTATTTATAGGTAGAGTTATATTATTTATTATCTTTCTAGTTCCTATTAGCTCTAGCCCTTTTTAGTATATATATTAAATAGCCTAGATTAAGAGTATAATGGTTTTATAACTACTATTACTTAAGGTCTAGCCTCTAGCCACTGCATAGTGATTTTACCTGCTTAAGTGCAATAGGCCTTCTAACTCCGCGCCTCCTAATAATATATAGCCTTTAGTCACGTAATTATAACTTTCCTAACTATAGCCGCACTTATACGTGCCTATAGCCTCACGATCATTAACCTTATATTAATAATAACGTGGTTTTTAATTATTTAATAGACTACGAAACTATTAACTTTTCCTCTTACGCACTACCCGCGCTGCTAATACCGCCTCTATTACTGCTTCGTCCGCTAGTCCTCTTATTCGATCAGGTTAGCTAACGCCTTTATAGCTATGCTATTATTAGCAACGCTCTCTCTATATTAAAGTAATTAGTATAAGCTATACTTACTAACCCCTAAGGGGCCTAGGCCGCCTCTACCTTAATAATATAGAGGACCTGCTTAAAGAAGGGCTACTCTATAGGGTATATAATAACTTACTTAGCTTCTACTACTAAATCTACTTACTTAGCTATAGTATAATAGTAAGTATCCCCTCTAGGGGTATTAATAAGAGCCCTCTTAAGAGCTATATTAATAATATACTCTCTATATATAATAGAGTAGTTAAAGAAGGAGCGGGTTTTATTAATTATATTAATACTAAACTCTTTAGTAAGCTCTTATATATTATTAGTATTAAAGAGCGTGCCTTATATAAGCTTAGCGTTTTTATATATAGGGTTTAGTTTTAATATAGTTAAAGGATAAGAATAAGGAAGAGGGAGAGGTATAAAGCCCTACTTATAGAGCTTCTTATACTTCTAGCTATAAGAACCTCTTAGGAAAGACCTCTTTAGTTAAGGAGTTACTTCTTATATAGTAATATTAACTTTTAATACCTTACTAGAAGGTTAACCTTTTAAGTTAAGGAGTTATCTTATGAAATAGCTTTTATAATACCTTTAGTACCTTACTAGAAGGTTAACCTTTTAAGTTAAGGAGTTATCTCGTATAGTAGCTTTTACCTTACTAGAAGGTTTAGCGAGGGCGTTATTATAAGAGCCTTAGTAGCCCGTTCAGCTCTAATATAATTAGCCCTAGTATAGCGCGCGTCTAACTTTATATATAAGGGTTTACTTATAAGTAGTAGGAGTATATAGGGTTCCTATATTATTTTCCTTAACTAGTAGAGGGTATAGGTTAAAATACCTATATAGTATTTCCTAAATTATGCTTATAAACTAGGTGAATTTATTATAGTCTTTTTGCGAAGGGGCTGCGGCGTAATTCCGAACTTAATTACTTAAGGTCTTAGGGCTAATAAGGATACCTATACCCTTGATAGTCTATTCTCTAACTTATTAGATAAATCAAGGCGTAAGGGTAAAGTAGTAAATTTTACTACTAATAATGATAAAAATAAAAATAAGGTTACTAAAAAGCCTTAGAAAAAACAAAAGGGTCTATATTATAAGAATCATAAGAAAACTAGCTGTACTAAGGATAACTATGCCTTTCTATACCCTAAAAAGGCCCTAGTATAGTGGAATAAACATAATACTAAAAGTAATAATAAAAATAATAATAAAAATAATAATAAAAGTAATAATAAAAATAATAATAAGAATAATAATAAACATAATAATAAAAATAATAATAAAAATAATAAGAGAAATAATAATAAAAATAATAATAAAAATAATAATAAAAACCAAAATGCTTCTACTTTTACTACTACTAAGGAAGTTAATATAACTAGCTTAAGGGTTATAGAAGAAGTAGAAGATAAAAATAATACTTTAATAACCCCTTATATATCTATAGATCGTATAGTGGCTTTTACCTTTAGCACCTTGCTAGAAGGTCGACCTTTTGGGTCAAGGAGTCATCTCGTATAGTGGCTTTCGCAGCACCTTGCTAGAAGGTTTAGCGAGGGCGTTGCTACGAGAGCCTTAGTAGCCTATTTAGCTCTAATATAATTAGCCTTAGTACGGCGTATATCTAACTTTATATAAGGGTTTACTTATAAGTAGTAGGAATATATAGGGTTCCTATATTATTTTCCTTAACTAGTAGAGGGTATAGGTTAAAATACCTATATAGTATTTCCCGAATTATGCTTGCGAACTAGGTGAATTTATTATAGTCTTTTTGCGAAGGGGCTGCGGCGTAATTCTAAACTTAATATATCTATAGATTAACCTGTTAATTAAAACGAGGATCCTATGGATCTTCATGACTCTGATGAAGAATAAGAGTTTGAAAACGTAAATATATCCTATAATAATCCTTATAATAATAATATAACTAATAATATAACCTTAGGTACTTTGATTTAATAGAGTATTTTAACTAAGGAAAAGGACTTGGGATTAAGGCGTTATAATAACTAGGTTGATACTATATTTTATATCGATACTGCTGCTACTATTTATATAGTTAGAAATCACACTCTTTCATATAATAAGAAATATATAAATACCTCTATAACGTGGGGCAAAGCACATCAGCTTACGTCTTCTATGAAAGGAGATTTAGATATTTATCCTAATAATACTAGAATAATATTAAAAGATGTCTATTATATGTCTAAATTAGGCATTAATTTACTTAGTTAAAGTCGTCTTAATAACATAGTTATAGCCTCTATTATCTGGTAGAAACCTATGTTATACGATATATATAAAGATTGTATTATAGCTACAGGCTATAAGGTTAATAACCTCTATCTCTTTAAAGTACCCTTGAATTAGGGTAATAAAGCCCCCTTGAAGAGGAATAATAATAATAATAATATACTCTATATGTAATCTATAACTAATAATAATAATAAAGACCTATATAAACTATAGCAAAACCGTCTAGGTTATATAAGCTATAAATATCTTAAAAGTCTTTTAAATAATACTGAGATAAATAACGAATTTATAAATAACTCTAAAAATAAAGCTATGAATATAATAAATCTTCTACCTTATGAAGCCTGCCTTAAGGGCAAGTTTATTACTAAGGTTAATAAAAAATCAATATATAATAAAGATCTAGATTACTTAGATTATATAGCCTTAGATCTTTATGGACCTATAAGTCCTAAAATCTATAATTACTATAGGTAGTTTATAATATTTATTAATATATATACCCGCTTTACATAGGGAAAACTATTATAACATAAGACTATAGAGTTAGTTACTAAAGCCTTTAATGAATTTAAGGTTAAAGTTAATAATAAAAATAATAATAAGCGTATAAGAGAACTAAATACGGATAGTAGATTAGAATTTACTAATAAACGTATTAAAACTATATATATAAATAGTAGTATTATATATATTATTAGACCTCTATATACTTATAAACTAGGCCTCTGGCCACTGCATAGTTATTTTACCTGCTTAAGTATAATAGACCTTCTAACTCCGCGCCTCCTAATAATATATAACCTTCAGTCACGTGATTATAACTTTCCTAACTATAGCCGCACTTATATATACCCTACTACATAGCCTCACGATCTTTAACTTTATATTAATAATAACGTGGTTTTTAATTATTTAAACTATAAAACTATCGACTTATCCTCTCGTATACTACCCGCGCTGCTAATACCACCTCTATTACTACTTTATCTACTAGCTATACTATTATTAGCAACGCTCTCTCTATTTAGCGTAAGCTATACTTACTAACGTTCCCCTAAGGGGCCTGGGCTACCTCTGCCTTAATAGTATAGAGGACCTGCTTAAAGAAGGGCTACTCTATAGGGTATATAATAACCTACCTAGCTTCTACTACTAAATCTACTTACTTAGCTATAATATAATAATAATTATCCCCTCTAGGGGTATTAATAAGAGCCCTCTTAAGGGCTATATTAATAATATACTCTCTATATATAATAGAGTAATTAAAAAAGGAGTAGGTTTTATTAATTATATTAATACTAAACTCTCTAGTAAGCTCTTATATATTATTAGTATTAAAGGGTATACCTCGCGCAAGCTTAGCGTTTTTATATATAAGGTCTAGTATTAATATAGTTAAGGGATAAGGATAAAGAAGAGGGAGAGGTATAAGGCCCTACTTATAGTAGTAAAGCTTCTTATACTTCTAGCTATAAGAACCTCTTAGGAAAGTCCTCTTAAGTTAAGAAATTACCTCTTATATAGTAGCGTTTACTTTTAATATCTTACTAGAAGGTTAACCTTTTAAGTTAAGGAGTTATCTTATATAATAGCTTTTATAGCACCTTTAATACCTTACTAGAATGTTAACCTTTTAGGTTAAGGAGTTATCTTATATAGTGGCTTTAGTAGCACCTTATTAGAAGGTTTAGCGAGGGTATTACTATAAGAGCCTTAGTAGCCCGTTTAGCTCTAATATAATTAGCCCCGGTATAGCGCGCGTCCGACTTTATATAGTAATATTTAGAGGGTTTCCTTGCGAGTAATAGGAATATATAGGGTTCCTATATTATTTTCCTTAACTAGTAGAGGGTATAGGTTAAAATACCTATATAGTATTTCCTAAATTATGCCTGCAAACTAGATGAATTTATTATAGTCTTTTTGTAAAGGGGCTGCGGCGTAATTCCGAACTTAATACTTATAAACTAAACGGGTTAATAGAGCGTATTATACGTACTATTATTGATAAAACTAGGGCTATTTTATATAACTCTAGTCTACCCTTAAACCTATAGGGTGAAGTAGTCCTTGCTTTAATATATCTATAATAGATCCCCTCATAAGGCTATTAAATATAAAGCTCCATTCGAGTTAAAAATAAAAGAAAGCCTAATATAAATAATATAAGAGTATAGGGTAGTTTATAGTACTATAAAAATTATAATCCGTTAATAAAGAAGCTTGCCCCTAGAGCTTTACAGGGAGCTATTATTAGTCATAGCTCTAACGGGTATAAGGTTTATAATATTAATAATAAAAAGGTGCAATAATCGAGAGACGTTATTATATTAGAAAATACCTTTATTACTTAATAGAAAGAGTTACCTATATATATTAAATCCCAACTCGATAATAATACTACTAAAAGTAGTAATAATAATAATACTAAGGCCTCTAGCCACTGCATAGTGATTTTACCTACTTAAGTATAATAGACCTTCTAACTCCGCGCCTCCTAATAATACATAGCCTCGGTTACGTAATCCTTTCCTAACTATAGCTGCACTTATATATGCCCTACTAGATAGCCTCACGATCTTTAACTTTATATTAATAATAATATTGTTTTTAATTATTTAAACTATAAAACTATTAACTTATCCTCTTGCGTACTACCCGCGCTGCTATTAAATACCGCCTCTATTACCGCTTCATCCGCTAGAACTATACCGTTATTAGCAACGCTCTCTCTATTTAGCGCAAGCCGTACTTACTAACCCCTAATAAGCCTAGGCCGCCTAGGCTACCTCTACCTTAGTAATATAGAGGACCTACTTAAAGAAGGGCTACTTTATAGGATATATAATAACCTACTAAACTTCTATTACTAAGTTTATTTACTTAGCTCTAATATTATTACGCCTTATAGAGTCCCCTATAGGGGTATTAAAGTAAGCCCTCTTAAGGGCTATACTAATAATACGCTCTCTATATATAGTAGAGTAGTTAATAAAGGAGTAGGTGTTATTAATTATATTAAGGCTAAACTCTCTAGTAACCCCCTCTATATTATTTATACTAAAAGGCGTGCCTTACTTAGGCTTAGCATATTTATATATAGGGTCTAGTACTAATATAATTAAGGATTTATTATAAGTTAGATAAAGATAAGGAAGAGGGAGAGGTATAAGGCCCTACTTATAGTAATAGAGCTTCTTATACTTCTAGCTATAAGAACCTCTTAGGAAAGACCTCTTTAGTTAAGGAGTTACCTCTTATATAGTAGCGTTTATAATACCTATAGTATCTTACTAGAAGGTCGACCTTTTTAGTTAAGGAGTTATCTTATATAGTAGCTTTTACTTTACTAGAAGGTTTAGTAAGGGCGTTTCTAGGCCACGAGAGCCTTAGTAGCCTATTTAGCTCTAATATAATTAGCCCTAGTATAGCGCGCGTCTAACTTTATATAAGGGTTTACTTATAAGTAATAAGAACGTATAGGGTTCTTATATTATTTTCCTTAACTAGTAGAGGGTATAGGTTAAAATACCTATATAATATTTCCTAAATTATACTTATAAACTAGGTGAATTTGTTATAGTCTTTTTGCGAAGGGGCTGCGGCTCAATTCCAAACTTAATAATAATACTAAGATATCTCCACTATATCCTAGTAATAACTCTTTACCAAATCTATCTATTAAGGCTAGTATTAATAATAATAATAATAGTACTATAACTTAGGATATAAATAGAAATAATTATAATAATAATAATATAAGGAATAATAGCAGGTGCAGGATGCAGAGCTAACGCTATTGGTAAAATATTAGCGAATTAGTAGTAAATATATATACTCTTAAGAAAACTCTATAAGCTAGAGACTTAGAAGGTTAAGTAATAGTTTAATATAACTATATATACCTATGTTTTAGTATTCTAGCCCTTCCTAGTTCAAGCTTATAGCTATACTCTTATAACTCTATTACTTCTACCTTAATTTAAAAAACTAGTACTAGTTAGAATATTTAAAATAAACTAGTAATAGTATACTAATAAATTAGTAATAGGGTTTAATTATAATAAACTCCGGGCTAGGTATATAGAATATAACTAATAGGGTCTTAGCTAATATAATATAAGTCGCTTACTAAGCCCTAAGATATAAGGAATATAGCGCGGATACTATAATAGGGGGATAGATAACCCTAGTAATAATATAGTAGGAGAGATAACCCTAAGGAGGCGGGCCTAGTCCTAGATAGCGCTAAAGTAAGTAGACCTACTCTTACTTAGTAAATAAATAGTAAGTAGTAGCTAATAGGGCACCCCGCTTAAGACTCCCTAAGAAGCTAGCGTCTTAGGTATTCTTACCTAAGTAATAGGACTACTATAGAGATAGTAGGAGAGTCTTATAAAGTAGATATATCTATAATAGTAGTAGTATAAGGAATAAACTACTACCCTATTATAGGAACTTACTAACTACCTAGCGACGAGGTACCTAAAGAGAGAATATAAGAAACCCCTTATATATAACTACTATACTATAAGTAAGGACTTTATTATTAACTAGGTTAGTAACTAGATCTAGGTAGTTAAAGATAAATACTAACTACGCGCTAGTAGTATACTAGAGTAATAGATCTAATAGGTGCTTATAAAGATAAGCTTATCCCTATAGACCTAGTAGTAATACTATAGGGCTAGGCTAGAAGGAGACCTAGCTTAGGCTAACTTTATAGCGTTTATTTGCTAATAATATATTAACCTAGAGCTTTAAGAGCAGAGGTATTATAAAAAGCTAGATATAATAAGGTAGAAGGAGATATAGTTATTAATATAGTTCTTTACTAAATAATTAGTAATATATTAGAACTTAGGTATAGTTAGTATAGAAGATAGCAAGGCTAAGGCTTATATATTATACTTCTAACTAGCCCCCTTTCTATATAGGGAGCTTAAATATTAGAAAGTTAAAATATAGAGACTAAGGGATATAGCTATAGAAATAAAATACTTATAGGAGATATATTACTAATAGGGTAGCGAGACCCTATAGAGTAAAAGCAGGAAGTAATATATAAATAAAGAGTATATACTAAGGGTTCTCCCTATAATAAGAGTAAGCTAAAGAGAGGGCTAGTAGAGCTCTAGCTATAGAACTATACGAGGTGCTTAGAGCCTAATACCTTGCTAACTAGTTAGTAGTATATTATAGGGATCTAATAGGGGCTAGCCTATATTTAGCCCTAATATATAACCTATAATATCTAACCCCTTAGTATACTTTAGCTATAAGAAGAAAGGGTATAAGAGGGTAAACTACCTATATAAATAATAAAGTATAAATAAAAAGCTAGTAGGATACTAAGTATTTACTAAGAAAGCAAGGGTTAATATAATCTAATCTATAAGGGAGGTTAAGGAGCTTAAGCTATTAGAAAATAAATAAGCTAGGGGATTATATTAATAACCCCTATACTTAAATTAAAACTAGATACCTTCCTAAGAGGAGATTTTATAAAGGGATAGGTAGTTATTCTCTAGAATATTACTAAATAAGAAGTAATAGTAGATATAAATTCCTATTCCTAAGTTAATATTATTAGTAGTTAACTAGTAAAGTCTTTATAACTATAACCTATAGTAGCGCGCGCCCCTATTTTAGAGGGGTTTGATAGGTCCTCTATAATAAGCTAGAATATATACTAGTTAACCTTCTTCCTTATTAACTTAAGGGGGTAACTAAGGAAGATATAGTAACTCTTTACTAGGGCTCCCCGCTCTAAAGGAGCAGGGGACCTCCTCTTATTATAATACTCTATAAGAAGGGAGGGTATTATAATTAATACCTAGATAAATACCTAGGGATATAAGTACCTTAGTATTACTAAGCTATTAGTATTTATATAAGAGGTTATTAAGAATAGCTAGAAGGCTTATATTATATATATATTAGGGAATATTACCCCCTATAAGCTATTAATAGAGGCCCTAAGTAAAGAGGATACTTTAGAGGGCGAAGTAGAATTACTACTAGAGCTACTTAGTAAATAGGTTATATTTAATAAGTAGTTAATAAAGGAATACCTAGCTCTAGAGGGCGTAGAATATACTATTAACTTAGTTAAAGGGAAGAAACCTCTATATAGACCTATCTACCTACTAAATAAGTACTAGCTAGAGGAGCTCTACTAATATATTACTAATAACTAAGTAATAGGATAGATTTAACCCTTAATAAGCGAGGTAGGTACCCCTATTCTCTTTATACCTAAGAAGGATAGATCCTTATACCTTTATATAGATTATTAAAGCCTTAATAAGGTAATACTAAAGAACTAATATTTACTCCCCCTTATTAATAAGCTATTAGATAGGCTTTAGGGAGCGAAATAGATCTTAAAGATTGACCTTTAAGATATATATTACTATATCTATATTAAGCTAGAAGACTACTAGAAGACGGCTTTTAGGACTTATTATAAGTATTTTAAATAAATTATTATACTATTTAGACTTATAAATACCCTAGCGACATTCTAGGTATATATTTACTAAGCGCTCGCTAAGCTACTAGATACTTATTATATTACTTATATAAATAATATTATAGTTTACTCTAAGATAAGAGAGTAGTATATAAAGGACTTTTGCTAAGTACTCTATAGGCTTTACTAGTAGGCGCTATATATAAAGCTTAGTAAGTATAGGTTCTACTAGAAATAAGTAGAGTTCCTATATTATATTATTATACCTAAAGGTATATTAATAAACTAAACCTATATCTAAGCTATTACTAAATAAAAGTTACCTAAGATATATAGGGAGATCTAAGTCTTCCTAGGATTCTATAGTTTCTACTATAAGTTTATTATAAGCTATTTAGGTATTATAGCCCCTATAATATCCGTACTAAAGGGTAGCGAGAATAATAAGAAGGGAAGCGAACTTTACTAGCTAGAAGAGGCTTAATAGGCTTTTAAATAGCTCTAAGCTACTTTCTACTTAGTAACTATTCTCTAATATTAGAACCTAACTTGCGAAATAAGGGTTAAAACGGATACTTTTATAAAAGCTATATCTAGTATCCTATTATAATATATTAATAGCTATTAATAACTAGTTACTTATTATTTATAGAAGCTTAGTAATACTAAGTAGTATTAGAGAGTAAGCTAATAGGAGCTTCTTATTATAATTAAAAGCCTAGACTACTAGGCTTACTACCTTTAGGGTATATTAAAAAAGTTTATAATCCTAATAGATTACTAGGCGCTAAAGGGAGGTATTAGTATATTAGCGCGGGACCTTTAGGGAAGGCTTACTAGATAGGTATATAAACTCTTAGTATTTAACTTTAACCTAGAGTATAAGTTAGGGGTTATAAACCTAGTAAATAAGCTATCTAGGAGGCTAGATTATATAAAAGGGGAGGTAAAATATAATAATATACTCCTAACCCTAGTAAGGAAGCTAGGGTTTATTAATAACCTACTAGTAAACCTCTAGATAAGTATTACTACTTTATAAGGTAATATAGAGACCTTAAAAGTATTTATTAATACTATAAGGGCTAGTATAAAATAACGCCTCTTTTAGATAGATAGCTCTAGGGGTAGAGACGCCTTAGTCTCTAGTTAGTATAGCGCTCTATAGTATACTAATATTATTATAACTATAATAGCTATAATAACCTAATACTAAAGAGTAAGAGAATATATAGAGAACGCTTAGCGAGAGGTTATTAACCTAGAGGACTTACTTAGAGCTAGGGTTACTATAGTATAGTAGTATATCCTATACTAAGTTATAAGGGAGCTTATAATAAGCGAAATAGTATATAATTAGTAACCCTCTAAAGCAATAGAAAGTCTCGTCTATAGACTATAGGCTAATAACTTATACTACTAGACCTAATTAGAGAGGGTATACGGACTAGCTAGCGATTATAGGGGCTATATAATTAATAGCTATAGAACCTTATTCTATAAGGGAAGGTTAGAGATACCCTAGGAGAGGTCCCTAAGACTTAAAATCCTTTACTAATACTACGACGACTATAAGGTAGGTTATATAGGGGTAAATAAGACTACCGAGTTAATCTTAAGGAAGCTTAACTAGCTAAACTTAGCTATAGATATATATAATTACGTTATAAGGTGCTATATATACTAAGGGATCTAGGTTCTAAGGTATAAGCCCTATAGAAAGTTATACCTACTACCCCTACTAGCGCACCCGTTTTAGGAAATTAGTATAGACTTTATTACTAGATTACTACTAAGCTATTAGTATAAAGGCGGGTAGTATAACGCAGTTCTTATTATTATATACTAGATAACTAAGTTTATTATATTTATCCTAATAATAAAGTAGCTAATAGCTACTAAGTTAGCGCAGATTATTTATAAATAGGTTAAGTACTATTTTAGTACCCCAGAGGGTATTATTAGTAACTAAGATAAGCTCCTTACTAGCTAGTTTTAAGAGGAATTCATAAGAGAGAGGGCTATTAAGCGCTACCTCTCTACTATATATTACCCCTAGACTAATAGGTAGTCTAAAAGGATATACTAGATATTAGAAAAGTACTTATAAGTATATACTAGCGACTCGCTATAAGAATAGGCTATCTAGTTACCTAAGGCCGAGTTTATATATAATAATAGTTACTATAGTACTACTAGCTACTTACTAATAGAAGCCCTATATAGCTACTACCTATATTATATAGAATATATAACCCCTGCGAATAGGGTTATAGTATAGGGCGTAAGGGAGCGAATCGAATATATCTCGAGGCTTTATAAGAGGGCCTAGGAATAGTAATAAAAAGCTACTAAAGCATAAGCTAAGTATTATAACGCGAGGTATAAGGAATAGACCTATTATTAGGGATAAGTTATTAGGCTATTAATAAAGAACTTCTAGTTTAAGAATAAAAACCTAGCGCCTAGGTTTATATAAGTAGCTATTATAGAACTAATTAGTATATAAACTTATAGAGTTTATTTATTATTATAGTACTAAAGGATATATAATATATTCTTAGTTATTTTACTAGAGCTATAAGATAATTACTAAGTAAGTAGCGAAGGCTCGCTTATATACCTAGAGCTTAAGGATAAGCTAGAGGAATAAGAAATTAAAGAGATCGTTATATAGTAAGGCGTTAGTAATAATATATAGTATTTAGTTAAATAAGTAGGATAGCCTATAGAATATAATATATAGGAGCCTATAGAGAACTTAGTAAATATATAAGGGGCTATTTATAAGTTTAATAAATGATATAAGAAGGCTTATAAGAAGTAGGATAACTAGCTACTAAAACTATAGTAATAGGTTAGTAATTATAGACTATAAGACTATAAAATAGAACTTAAACTAGAAGTAAAACGTTAATTAAATTAAGTAGCGAATTATTACTAAGGCTATAGTAAAAAGGGGTATTATCCTATAAAGGGGAAAAGAGCTAACTATCTAATTAGTTATTAACTTCTTAGGATAGCTATAGGGGCGACTACTATAACTACTATAACTATAAGTAGCACTACTACGACTACTATAGCGACTAGTCGCCGAGCTAGTACTATTAGTATCCCTATTATTACTACCTATAGGCTAACTACTAGCTAACTCGCTACTAGCGCTACTACCCGACTCGCTACTAGAACTATTATTATTAGAGATAGTAATAATAACTTTAGCTCTCTTAGTTTTCTTTACTAACTCTTTATTACTACTTTAGCTATACTTAGTAAGAGTATTAAGATAAGAGGTATAGGAGATAGGGCGAGTACTAGTAATAGTAATAAAGCAAGAGGGGATATTATTAGTAATATATTTAGCGAGATTTTCCTAAAGCTCCTTATAAAACCTAGGGAAAAAGGCGAAATTATACTTATAAGCGCGTATAGGGACTAGCTTTATTAAAGGGTTATTAAGTAGGTAGTTAATCTTATTATAGAAGTAGTTAATAGGATTATTATTATAAATATATATTAGCTAAGTAGCGTTTAGGCGCTAAAGAATATTAATACTAGTATAAAGGGTATTAACCTAAAAGCTAGTAGTTAGTAGGATATAATTAGTTAGGGAATAGCGAGTAATAGCCTATATAGACTAGGATATTAAGCGCGAGGTGCTTATAGATTAAGGCGAGCTCCTAGAGCTAAAGCTATTTTATATTATAGCTATTACTACTAGTAGTAGGATTATAGATAAGCTTAGTAATATACTTCTATATTACTAAATAGTTACTAGGTATAGCTAGAATATAATAATAATAAAGAGGGGTTAGGATACTATTACGCTACTAGATCTAGATCTAGTAAAATATATTCTAAGTTATCTAGGCTATGCTCTAAAGCTCCTAAGGGACTTAAAAAGTATTAATAAATAGCGACCTATTAGTAAATTAGTAGAGACTTATAGTAATATATTTCTTCTTATTAAAGTTATAATAAATATACTTCGGCCTCTAGCCACTGCATAGTGATTTTACCTGCTCAAGTGCAACAGACCTTCTAACTCCGCGCCTCCTAACAATACATAGCCTTCGGTTATGTGATCGTAACCTGATAACCTCCTAAGTTGCTAACCACCTTTCCTAACCACAGCCGCACTTATACATACCCGTCATACTAGATAGCCTCACGATCTTCAACTTCATATCGATAATAACGTGGTTTTTAATTATTCAATAGACTACGAAACTATCGACTTTTCCTCTCGCGCACCACCCGCGCCGCTATTAAATACCGCCTCTATCACCGCTTTATCCGCTAGCAGCTATGCCGTCGTTAGCAACGCTCTCTCTATATTAAAGCAGTTAGCGCAAGCTATACTTACTAACGTTCAAGCCTTAATAGGCCGCCTAGGCTGCCTCTACCTTAGTAATACGGAGGACCTGCTCGAAGAAGGGCTACTCTATAAGGTATATAACGACCTACTAAACTTCTACTACTAAGTTTACTTACTTAGCTCTAATACTATCGCGCCTTATAAAGTCCCCTATAGGGGTATTAAGGTAAGCCCTCTTAAGGGCTATACTAATAATATGCTCTCTATATATAGCGGAGTAGTTAATAAAGGAGCGGGTTTTATTAATTATATTAAGGCTAAACTCTCTAGCGATCCCCTTTATATTATTTATACTAAAGGGCGTGCCTCGCTCAGGCTTAGTATATTTATATATAGGGTCTAGTACTAATATAGTTAAGGGATAAGGATAAGGATAAGGGAGAGGTATAAGGCCTTGCTCGTAGTAGTAGAGCTTTTTATACTTCTAGCTATAAGAACCTCTTAGGAAAGACCTCTCTAGTTAAGGAGTTACCTCTTATATAGTAGTATTTGTAATACCTTTAGTACCTTACTAGAAGGTCGACCTTTTAGGTTAAGGAGTTATCTTATATAGTAGCTTTTATAGCACCTTACTAGAAGGTTTAGCGAGGGCGTTACTATAAGAGCCTTAGTAGCCCGTTTAGCTCTAATATAATTAGCCCCGGTGCGGCGCGCATCTAACTTTATACGAGGGTTTGCTTATAAGTAATAGGAATATATAGGGTTCTTATATTATTTTCCTTAACTAGTAGAGGGTATAGGTTAAAATACCTATATAGTATTTCCCGAATTATACCTACGAACTAGGTGAATTTGTTATAGTCTTTTTACGAAGGGGCTGCGGCGTAATTCCGAGCTCAATAAATATACTTCTATATATACTCGCTATATATATAGCGAAGGTAGATAATATCCTAATATATTTTATAAAGATAGCTAAGGTAAGAATAGTTACTATTAGTATTACTAATAAGATTACTAGAAAGAATCTCGGGATTATAGAGGTATTTTACGAGAACTATACCTATAGATATAATATAAGATATTATAGAGAGCTATTAATAAGAGGCTAGAGAGGGATATAAGCGAGATTAGAAGAGAAAGGGAGAGAACTTAATAAAAGCTTATAAAATAAGCGCTAAAATAAGAGAAGTAGCTAGATTAAAAAAGATTATAAAGAGGAGAAATTCTAACTAGGTTAGAGACCTTAAAAAGAAAATACCTTTTTATATTTTAAGTCGCTAAGTAATAAAGCTAAGTAATTACTAGTTATATACTATTAAATAGTTATATAACTATTAGTAACTAATTAAAAAATAATAGTAATAATTAAAATTTAAAACTACCTATAACGCGCTAGGAAAATAAAAATATATTATTTATTATAACTACCTAGATCTAGCGCGGAGGGTAAGAGTAAATAATATAATAAAGGCGTAGAGATACCGCCCTATAGTTAGTAATAATATCTGCGACGATATAGAGCTATATTACCCTACTAGTACGCCTTAGGGACTAAGGCTTTAGAGGGGGGGGTAATTATAAGAAATAATAGCAGGTATAGGATATAGAGCTAACGCTATTAGTAAAATATTAGCAAATTAGTAGTAAATATATATACTCTTAAGAAAACTCTATAAGCTAGAGACTTAGAAGGTTAAGTAATAGTTTAATATAACTACGTATACCTACGTTTTAGTATTCTAGCCCTTCCTGGTTTAGGCCTATAGCTATACTCTTATAAATAACAATATAACTAATAATAATACTAGTAATAACTAGTTGTCTAACGTTCGAGAGGATAACTATAAATTGCTATCTAGACACGCTTTGGGTAGTAGTTTAGAGAGTACTACTATTAATAATAATAGTAGAAATGATTCTAAGTTAATAATATAACTCCCCTCTATAATAGAAGAAGCTAAAAAACAATATAATTAGGTTAAATATAAAGAAAGTGCGCTTTTTACCCTTTAAGACGTCCTAGTCTTAAGGGAATACCTAAAGTCTAAAAACAACAACAATAATAATAATAATAATATAAAGTCCGTTGGGTAGTTCAAGGCTTTAACTAATACGTTAGTATAGATTACCTTGAAACTTTTACTACTACTTGT
The DNA here is from genome assembly GCA_036785755.1 of Colletotrichum ledebouriae. Taxonomy (NCBI): domain Eukaryota; kingdom Fungi; phylum Ascomycota; class Sordariomycetes; order Glomerellales; family Glomerellaceae; genus Colletotrichum; species Colletotrichum ledebouriae. The sequence goes on along the minus strand of JAVHLU010001364.1, from coordinate 9,736 downwards.
AGGCCTGAAGGCTATAGATTTATATTAATATTTACTATAAAATATAACTATATATTAAAGCAGTTTGATATTACTACTGCTTTTACTCACGTAGATATTAATAAGGATCTATCTATGAGAATACCTACTAGTTTCGTATATAATAAAAATACTAATAAATTAATATATAACTATAATAATCCAACGGATAATAGCTTAATATGCAAGCTAAATAAAGCCTTAAATAGCTTAGAACAAAGCCCACGCCTATAGTATAAACACGCTTAATACTACTTTAATATAACTTTAAAGTTTTTCTCCTTATAATAAAGGAGTATTTATATTAAATAAAAATAACTATAAAGCTATTCTAGCTTGTTATGTTGATAATATGCCATTAGCTATTGATAATAATAATACTTATAACTATATATATAATAACCTATAAAGGCATTTACGACTTTAATACTTAGGGGAGCTTAGCATCTTCCTAGGAAATGAAATAATAATAGACCGTATAAATAAATAACTATATATAAAATAAGTAAAGTATATAGAAGAAATACTTAATAAATATAATAAAACTGAAGTCTATAGGGCTTATACCCCTATAGATCACATGGTGGCGTTCACCTTGCTAGAAGGTCGACCTTTTGGGTTAAGGAGTTATCTCGTATAGTAGCTTTCACCTTACTAAAAGGTTTAGCGAGGGCATTTCTAAGCTATAAGAGCCTTAATAGCCCGTTTAGCTCTAATATAACTAGCCCTAGTGCAGCGTATATCCGACTTTATATAAGGGTTTACTTATAAGTAATAGGAACGTATAGAGTTCTTATATTATTTTCCTTAACTAGTAGAGGGTATAAGTTAAAATACTCATATAGTATTTCCCAAATTATACTTATAAACTAGGTGAATTTATTATAGTCTTTTTGCAAAGGGGCTGCGGCGTAACTCCGAACTTAATACCCCTATAGATAATAACCTAAAGTTATATAAAAATAATAACTATGTAACTAAAGAGGAAATATTATAGTATTAATAAGAGATCGGAGCCCTCCTATACCTAGCTTTAAAAACAAGGCTAGATATTACTTTAGCGGTTATAACTTATACCCGTTATAGTAGTAATCCCTCTAAAGAGCACTTTATAGCTCTTAATAAAATATAGGGATATATAAATAAATTCCCTAACTATAGTTTAATATATAACTATAGTGAGGATATACCTAATAATAATAATATAATTAGATTTATAGATTTAGATTAGGCATGAGATCTTAATAATCGAAAATTAACCTTAGCTTAAATATTTACTTAGGGTTTATATAATATTATATCCTATTCTTCTTCTAAATAAAGAATAATAGCCTTATTAAGCTATAAAGCTAAAGATATAGCTTTATCTAATATAGCAAAAGAGGCTCTATATTTATATAATAGCTATAACTTTATACTTAATAAATTAGGCTATAATAGCCTTATAAAGCCTAAGATACTTATAGATAATATCTCGGCTTAAAAGCTAGCTAGGAATCCTAAATTGTAAAAAAAGACTACGTATATTAATATAAAATATCATTTTACTAGAAATTTAATAATAGAAGAAGAGATTTTCCTCTTTTATATATAGTCTAGTAATAATATTGCGGATATATTAATAAAGCCTTTACGCAAAATAAAATTTCATAACCTATTAAATATAATAGGTAATAATAATAATAATAATAATAATAATATAACTAATAACATAACTAATAACTTAGATAACAACCGCATTAAAGATCTAAATTATTAGACTATAATAACTATATACTATTCTAAAAGTCTAGTTTTCTTTTTATACCTATGAGAGTTAGGTTTTTAGGTTTTTCTACTAGTAATTATTATATAATACTCGGCCTCTAGCCACTGCATAGTGATTTTACCTGCTTAAGTGCAATAGACCTTCTAACTCCGCGCCTCCTAATAATACATAGCCTTTAGTCACGTGATTATAACTTTCCTAACTATAGCTATACTTATACGTGCCCTACTAGATAGCCTCACGATTTTTAACTTTATATTAATAATAACGTGGTTTTTAATTATTTAAACCCCGAAACTATTAACTTATCCTCTTATATACTACCCGCGCTGCTATTAAATACTACCTCTATTACCGCTTCGTCCGCTAGTTATTACTATCCTTAGTAAGCAGCATCCTATATATTAGCCGTTTTAGACTTTATTAACTTATATAGTTAAAGCAGTCCTCTTATTTAATCGGGTTAGCTAACGCCTTCGCTATGCTATCGTTAGTAACGCTCTCTCTATATTAAAGCAGTTAGCACAAGCTATACTCACTAACCCCTAAGGGGCCTAGGCTACCTCTGCCTTAATAGTATAGAAGACCTGCTTAAAGAAGGGCTACTCTATAGGGTATATAATAACCTACCTAGCTTCTATTACTAAATCTACTTACTTAGCTATAATATAATAATAAGTATCCCCTCTAGGGGTATTAATAAGAGCCCTCTTAAGGGCTATATTAATAATATACTCTTTATATATAATAGAGTAATTAAAAAAAGAGCAGGTTTTATTAATTATATTAATGGCCTCTGGCCACTGCATAGTGATTTTACCTGCTTAAGTGCAATATACCTTCTAACTCCGCGCCTCCTAATAATACACAGCCTTTAGTTATATGATTATAGCTTTCCTAACTATAGCTATACTTATACGTGCCTATTATACTAGATAGCCTCACGATCTTTAACTTTATATTAATAATAACGTAGTTTTTAATTATTTAAACTATGAAAATATTAACTTTTCTTCTCGCATACTACCCGCGCTACTAATACCGCCTCTATTACTACTTCGTCCACTAGCTATGCTATTATTAGTAACGCTCTCTCTATTTAGTATAAGCTTTACTTATTAACGTTCCGCTAATAGGCCTAGGCTACTTAGGCTACCTCTACCTTAGTAATATAGAGGACCTACTTAAAGAAGGGCTACTCTATAGGGTATATAATAACCTACTAAGCTTCTGCTACTAAGTTTACTTACTTAGCTCTAATAGTTTACTTACTTAGCTCTAATACTATTATACCTTATAGAGTCCCTTATAAGGGTATTAAGGTAAGCCCTCTTAAGGGCTATACTAATATAATACTCTCTATATATAGCAGAGTAGTTAATAAAGGAGCGGGTTTTATTAATTATATTAAGGCTAAACTCTCTAGCGACCCCCTCTATATTATTTATACTAAAGGGCGTGCCTTACTTAGGCTTAGCGTATTTATATATAGGGTCTAGTACTAATATAATTAAGGATTTATTATAAGTTAGATAAAGATAAGGAAGAGGGAGAGGTATAAAGCCCTACTTATAGTAATAGAGCTTCTTATACTTCTAGCTATAAGAACCTCTTAGGAAAGACCTCTTTAGTTAAGGAGTTACCTCTTATATAATAATATTTATAATACCTTGCTAGAAGGTTAACCTTTTAGGTTAAGGAGTTATCTTATATAGTAGCTTTTACCTTACTAGAAGGTTTAGCGAGGGCGTTTCTAGGCCACGAGAGCCTTAGTAGCCTATTTAGCTCTAATATAATTAGCCCTAGTATAGCGCGCGTCCGACTTTGTAATATTTAGAGGGTTTGCTTATAAGTAGTAGGAATATATAGGGTTCTTATATTATTTTCCTTACCTAGTAGAGGGTATAGGTTAAAATACTTATATAGTATTTCCTAAATTATACTTATAAACAAGGTGAATTTATTATAGTCTTTTTACAAAGGGGCTGCGGCGTAATTCCGAACTCAATTAATTATATTAATATTAAACTCTCTAATAAGCTCTTATATATTATGAGTATTAAAGAGTATACCTTATATAAGCTTAGCGTTTGTATATATAAGGTTTAGTATTAATATAATTAAAAAATAAGGATAAGGAAGAGGGAGAGGTATAAAGCCTTATTTATAATAGTAGAGCTTCTTATACTTCTAGCTATAAGAACCTCTTAGGAAAGACCTCTTTAGTTAAGGAGTTACTTCTTATATAATAGCGTTTACCTTACTAGAAGGTTAACCTTTTAAGTTAAGGAGTTATCATATATAATAGCTTTTACCTTTAATACCTTACTAGAAGGTTAACCTTTTAGGTTAAGGAGTTATCTTATATAGTAGCTTTTATAGTACCTTACTAAAAGGTTTAGTAAAGGTATTACTATAAGAGCCTTAGTAGCTTATTTAGCTTTAATATAATTAGCCCTAGTATAGCGCGTATCTAACTTTATATAGTAATATTTAGAGGGTTTACTTATAAATAATAGGAATATATAGGGTTCTTATATTATTTTCTTTAACTAGTAGAGGGTATAGGTTAAAATACTTATATAGTATTTCCTAAATTATACTCATAAACTAGGTAAATTTATTATAGTCTTTTTATAAAGGGGCTGCGGCGTAATTCCGAACTTAATACTGGAAAGGGCTGGAACCGTTAGGAACTATAAATCATAATAAACAATATAACTCTACCTATAACTAGGTGAGAAAATTAAAAGTAGGCTTAAAGGATATATAGAATAATTTATAGATCTAATTAAAAGAGATTATCTAAATTAGGTGCAGATTTGCTAAGAAAAATACTAAAAAACGAGGTATAGGGTTATTAAGGTACTAATCGTGATAATATATATATAATACTAAAGTCTACTATACTCCTCTCTTCTACGCTCTACTCTATAGTCTTCTTATAATAAGTCCGTACGCTAAGGGAGTTTTTTAAAAGCTATATAGCTAAGTCTATCTTATTCTATTCTAATTATCCCCTTAAGACTTTTTATAATATTATAAAGGAGAGTCTTAAAATATAAATAAAACTACTTTATAGAAATAGTAAATAAACTCTATTTATAGATCTATTCTATTAATAATATCTTCTAAGCAGGCGATTTTATTATTAAGAAGGTTCCTTAGGTTTAACTATTTTCTACTATAGGTTATATCTTAATAATAGCCTTACTACCTCTTCCTCTTTATTATACTCTTTATCCTACTCTAATTCTTAATATAGCTAAAACTACTTACTCTACTATACTAGGTATAAGAAGTTATAATAGTATACTCCCTTAGGCGTGTTCTATTTAATATAATCCTACTAGTTAACTCTCTACTAGACATAGTCTATATAACTATAGTTATACTTATTTAAAAAATTAGGTCGCTTAGGATATAATAGTATATTTATAGTTAAGGAGTCACCTCTCGTATAGTGGTGTTTACCTTTAGCACCTTGCTAGAAGGTCGACCTTTTGGGTTAAGGAGTTATCTCATATAGTAGCTTTTACCTTTAGTATCTTGCTAGAAGGTTAACCTTTTAGGTTAAGGAGTTATCTTATATAGTAGCTTTCGTAGCACCTTACTAGAAGGTTTAACGAGGGCGTTTCTAGGCTATAAGAGCCTTAGTAGCCTATTTAGCTCTAATATAATGAGCCCTAGTATAGCGTATATCTAACTTTATATAAGGGTTTGCTTACGAGTAGTAGGAATATATAGGGTTCTTATATTATTTTCCTTAACTAGTAGAGGGTATATATTAAAATACTTATATAGTGTTTCCCGAATTATACCTGCGAACTAGGTGAATTTGTTATAGTCTTTTTGCGAAGGGGCTGCGGCGTAATTCCGAGCTTAATAACTACTCTCTTATAAGCCTTTATAATTAGCTTCTTCTACTACTTAGGATTATTAATAACTTATTATAAGATTAGCTTTTAATTTATTAGTCTAGTAAAAAGCAAGTAGTTTTAAATATAATAATCTAATGCTCTAGTTTTAAAGTTTTAATACTTTATTAATTAAACTCCTAGAAGGTATCTCTATACTATTAGATAGTAAGCGATTTATTAAGAATATATTAAATAGGTTTATAAATTATTAAGAAGTATATCTAGGATATTTATTATATTACTAATAACCTCTATGTTTCTAATTAGGACCTCTTCTATATATTACTTATTATTATAGCGTTAAGCTTAATTAAAAAAAGAACTAGCTTCTATTTTTATAAAGAAGATTTATAAATCGATCTAAGAGTTGATCTCCCCCTTAGCTTCCTTATTAATAGTATTAGAAGGTCCCCGGGGTTTTTATAATAAGCTTTTTACTATTATATTCTAAGTACTATAGATATATTATATTTCTAAGTTAAATATTTAAATCTATATAATCTAGTAAATAATAAGGGCTCCTAGGAGGTTTATAGCTACTCTATAGCCTCTAGCTACTACATAGTGATTTTACCTGCTTAAGTGCAATAGACCTTCTAACTCCGCGCCTCCTGATAATACATAGCCTTCGGTCACGTAATCCTCTCCTAACTATAGCTATACTTATATATACTCTACTAGATAGCCTCACGATCTTTAACTTTATATTAATAATAGCGTGGTTTTTAATTATTTAAACTACGAAACTATTAACTTTTCCTCTTATATACTACCCGCGCTACTATTAAATACTACCTCTATTACCGCTTCGTCCGCTAGCTATGCTATTATTAGTAACGCTCTCTCTATTTAGCGTAAGCTATACTTATTAATATTTACTTAGGCCGCCTAGGCTACCTCTACCTTAGTAATACGGAGGACTTACTTAAAGAAGGGCTACTCTATAGGGTACGTAATAACCCGCTAAACCTCTACTACTAAGTTTACTTACTTAGCTCTAATACTATTACGCCTTATAGAATCCCCTATAGGGGTATTAAGGTAAGCCCTCTTAAGGGCTATATTAATAATACGCTCTCTATATATAGCGGAGTAGTTAATAAAGGAGCGGGTTTTATTAATTATATTAAGGCTAAACTCTCTAGTAATCCCCTCTATATTATTTACGCTAAAGGGTATACCTCGCTTAGGCTTAGCGTATTTATATATAAGGTCTAGTATTAATATAGTTAAGGATTTATCGTAGGTTATAGGGATAAGGATAAGGATAAGGGAGAGGTATAAGGCCCTACTCGTAGTAGTAGAGCTTCTTATGCTTCTAGCTATAAGAACCTCTTAGGAAAGACCTCTCTAGTTAAGGAGTTACCTCTTATATAATAGCGTTTATTTTTAATATCTTACTAGAAGGTCGACCTTTTAGGTTAAGGAGTTATCTTATATAGTAGCTTTCGTAGTACCTTACTAGAAGGTTTAGCGAGGGCGTTGCTATAAGAGCCTTAGTAGCCCGTTTAGCTCCGATATAATTAGCCCTAGTGCGGCGCGTATCTAACTTTATATAAGGGTTTACTTGCGAGTAATAGGAACGTATAGGGTTCCTATATTATTTTCCTTAACTAGTAGAGGGTATAAGTTAAAATACCTATATAGTGTTTCCCGAATTATACTTGCGAACTAGGTGAATTTATTATAGTCTTTTTACGAAGGGGCTGTGGCGTAATTCCGAGCTTAATAGCTACTCTATTAAGTTATATAACTAATATCTAAGTATCTATCTCTAGGATAAAGTATTATTTATATAAATAGTTATATACCCTCTCTAAAGCCTTTAGAATATTATATTGAGCTCGGAATTACGTCGCAGCCCCTTCGCAAAAAGACTATAATAAATTCACCTAGTTCGCAGGTATAATTCGGGAAATACTATATAAGTATTTTAACCTATACCCTCTACTAGTTAAGGAAAATAATATAGGAACCCTATACGTTCCTACTACTTATAAGTAAACCCTCTGAATATTACTATATAAAGTTAGACGCGCGCTATACTAGGGCTAATTATATTAGAGCTGAACGGGCTACTAAGGCTCTTATAATAACGCCCTCGCTAAACCTTCTAATAAGGTAAAAGCTACTATATAAGATAACTCCTTAACCTAAAAGGTTAACCTTCTAGTAAGGTGCTAAAGGTGCTACGAATGCTACTATATAAGAGGTAACTCCTTAACTAGAGAGGTCTTTCCTAAGAGGTTCTTATAGCTAGAAGTATAAGAAGCTCTATTACTATAAGTAGGGCCTTATACCTCTCCCTTATCCTTATTCTTATCCCTTAATTATATTAATACTAAACCTTATATATAAATATACTAAGCCTAAGTAAGGCACGCTTTTTAATATAAATAATATAGAGGGGATCGCTAGAAAGTTTAGCCTCGATATAATTAATAAAACCCGCTCTTTTATTAATTACTCTACTATATATAGAGAGTATATTATTAGTATAGCCCTTAAGAGGGCTTACTTTAATACCCCTATAGGGGACTTTATAAAGCGCGATAGTATTAGAGCTAAGTAAGTAAACTTAGTAGTAGAAGTTTAGTAGGTCGTTATATACCCTATAGAATAGCCCTTCTTTAAGTAAGTCCTCCGTATTACTAAGGTAGAGGTAGCCTAGGTAGCCTAGGCGAATATTAGTAAATATAGCTTATACTAACTAATAGAGAGAGCGTTACTAATAATAGCATAGCTAGTAGATAAAGTAGTAATAGAGGCGGTATTTAATAGTAATATAGGTAGTATACGAGAGGAAAAGTTAATAGTTTCGTAGTTTAAATAATTAAAAACTATATTATTATTAATATAAAGTTAAAGATCGTAAGGCTATCTAGTAGGGTATATATAAGTATAGCTATAGTTAGGAGAGGATCATATAACCGAAGGCTATGTATTATTAGGAGGCGCGGAGTTAGAAGGTCTATTGTACTTAAGCAGGTAAAATCACTATGCAGTGGCCAGACGCCTTAGAATATAATATAATTCCTTCTTCTTAGTATTATATAATAGCTTAAGTTCTAACTAAGTACTACTCTTAAAGCAAGAGACTACGCGCTAGTTATTAATAAATTATCCTAGGACTCTACTCTATCCTATATTACTAGGATTAATTATAAGGTAGATATCTCCTCTTTTAGGGTTATAGTTTATAATAATAAGGATTAGGGCTTTTATAAGTATTATTTTTAAGGTATTTATAGCTATTTATTACTTCTCTTCTTAGCTAAATAAGGTATCCTTTTTAAGTAAGTTAGTAAGGCCTCTGGCCACTGCATAGTGATTTTACCTGCTTAAGTGCAACAGACCTTCTAACTCCGCGCCTCCTGACAATACACAGGCCCCGGTGCGGCGCGCGTCCGACTCTGTGCGGTGATATTCAGAGGGTTTGCTTGCGAGTAGTAGGAACGTATAGGGTTCCTATATTATTTTCCTTAACTAGTAGAGGGTATAGGTTAAAATACCTATATAGTGTTTCCCGAATTATACCTGCGAACTAGGTGAATTTGTTATAGTCTTTTTGCGAAGGGGCTGCGGCGTAATTCCGAGCTCAAGTAAGTTAGTAAGTAGCTTTATAATAATAGAGTAGTCCTTTACCTAGGATCTATAGAACGTTCTAATCCTAAGGAAAGCCCTTAATTCTATTAAATTAGTATAAGTAGCCTAATTATAGATTTTAACTATCTTCGCTTCCTCTAGATAATACCTATTAGTACTATAAATATAGCTAATAATTATTACTACTTCCTAGGCTTATTATAACTTAACTACTACTACTATATACTCTACTAACTTTAAATTAACTAGGACCTTATTAACGTTCTATAAATATTCTAAAATAAATCTAGAAATCCTTAGATAAGACTTAATCTCTTCTTTATTATATTATAAAGTCGGTCCTTTAATAGTAATATTATTAAGGAAGGCTTTATAATAGCTAGGGATAAGGTTATATAGGATTCTAATTATAACCTATATAAAC